>PVJL010005166.1:0-113480 GCA_004026885.1 Lyroderma lyra
GCAACAAAATGGATGGACCTGGAGATCATCATGCTAAGTGCAATAAGCCAGACAGAAAAAACAAAGAACTGCATGATTTCACTCATATGCGGAATATAAAACTGAAAGCAAAGAAAAAAAGAAATGAACAAACAAATAACCCATGGACACAATCAATAGTTTAATGTTTATTTGGGGACGAGTGGGTTAGGGAGGGGAGAAAGGGGAGGGGGTGGGAGAGGAGGGAGTGAAGCTAAATATAAGGTGATGGAAAGAGAAGTCACATTAGGTGGTGAACTTATACATCAAGTTGACAATGCACTGTAGAATTGTATGCCTGAAACCTATGTAATCCTTGCTAACAGATGTCACCCCAATAAGTCACAATAAAAATGAATTAAAAAAATAGCAAAGCTTGGTAAGGACAACACACACACACACACACACACACACACACAAGTATAGACAAGTATCTAGAAATCCTAAACAATATATTGGCAAATAGAATATAACAATGCATCAAAAAGATTATACATCACAACTATGATTCATCCCAGGAATACAAAGATGCTTCAACATATGCAAATCAAACAATGTAATGCAACATATAAACAAAACATAAGATAAAAGCATATGATTATATCAATTGATGCAGAAAAGGCATTTGACAAGATACAACATCCATTTATGTCCAATACACTGAGTAAAATGTGTACAGAAAGAAAGAACCTCAGCACAGTTAAGGCCATATATGACAAAATCTCAGCTAATATTATACTGAATGAGGAAAAACTGAAGCCTATTATCCTAAAATCAGGAACAAGACAGGTGTTCCCTGTTGCCACTGCTATTCAATATAGTACTTGAAGTTCTAGAGCAATCAGGCAAGAGAAAGAAATAAAAGGTATTCAAACTTAAACAGAAAAATCCAACCTGTCCCTATTTGTAGATGACATGATTATTTATATAGAAACTTCCAAAGACTCCACTAGAAAACAATTGAAAACAACAAACAAATACAGTAAAGTTACAGGATAGAAAAATCAATGTACAAAAATCAATCGCATTTCTATACACATACAATGAAACTTCAGAAAAAGAAATGAGAGTTTCAGTACTTTTTGTGACAAAAAGAATAAAATACCTGGGAAGTAACTTAGCAAAGAACCTAATGAACTTATAGACTGAATACTATAAGATACTATTAAAAGAAATTGAAAAGGGTCACAAAGAAAGAAAAAGATAATTCTGTGTTCATGGATTGGAAGACTTAACATTGTTAAAAATGGCCATATTACCCAAATTAATATACTGATTTAATGCAATTTTCATCAAAATTTCACAAACATACTTTCATAAAATAGGTGAAAAAATTATCAAATTTGTATAGAACCGCAAAAGACCTTGAATCACCAAGACAACACTACATAAAAAGAATAAGGCTGGAGGTACTACAGTTCCCAATTTCAATTTATACTAGAAAGCATCAATAATCAAAACAGCTTGGTACTGATGGAATAAAAGATACAAGGATCAATGGAACAGCATTGAAAACCCAGAAATAAATCCACAAATATATGGACAACTAATTTTTGATAAAAGAGAGAAAAACATACAATGGGGAAAAGAAAGCCTCTTCAGTAAATTATGCTGTGAAAATTGAAAAAACACATGCAAAAGAATGAATCTAAATTGAAAAACCACATGCAAAAGAATGAATCTAAACTGCAAACTGCCACCATATGTCAAAATTAACTCAAAATGGATTAAAGACCTTGACATAAGACCCAAAACCATAAAGTATATAGATGAAATTATAGGTACTAAACTTATGGACTTTGGGCTCAAGGAGGTCTTCATGAACCTGACCTCAAATGCCAGAGAAGTAAAAGAAAAAATAAATAAATGGGACCTTATCAAACTAAAAAGCTTCTGCACAGTAAAAGAAACCATTAACAGAGTTCCCTGATGGTGTAGTGGCTTAAGGCTTCGGCGCTGACACTGTCAACACTGCGGCCTGGGTTCGATTCTAAGCCAGGGAACTACCCACATACTACCAAAAAAAAAAAAAAGTTAAAAAAAAAAGGAAACCATTAACAAAGCAAAGAGATAGCCAACTGAATGGAACTAAATATTTGCAAACAATGCATCTGATAATTGAGTCATATGTAAAATACATTAAAAAACTCGTATGATTCAAAAACAAAAACAACTCAATTAATAAGTGTGCAGAGGACCTGAACAAACACTTCATCCATGAAGAACCATAAATAGTCAATATATGAAAAAATTGCTCAACTTCATTAGCTATTAGGAAACTGCAAATCAAAACTACATTGAGATAACACCTCAACTTTTTAGCATGCTACTATCAACAAGCCAAGGAATATCAAGTGCTGGAGAGGGTGTGGAGAAAAATGAACTCTTGCACACTGCTGGTGGTAATGCAAGTTGGTACAACTGTTATGGAGGACAAATGTGGAGGTTCCTCAGAAAATTGAGAATAGAGTTACCATATAACCCAATAATCAGTCTTCTGGGTATCTACCCCCAAAATTTGGAAACCTTAGTCCACAAAGACTTATGTATCCCAATGTTCATGACAGTGTTGTTCACAGTAGCCATGTCATGGAAACAACTATAGTGTCCTTCGATAGATGACTGGATAAAGAAGTTGTGGTACATATACACAATGAAATATTACTCAGCTATGAGAAAAGATCAAATACTGACATCTGTGACAAAATGGATGGACCTTGAGATCATCGTTGTAAGTGAAATAAGCCAAACAGGAAAAGAAAAACAAAAACCATGACTTCATTCATACATAGAATATAAAACTGAAAGCAACAAAGAAACAAAAGCACATGAACAGTCAATAGTTTAGTGGTAACCTGAGAGCAAGGAGGAAGGGGTTGGGATAGAAGGGAGAGTCAAATATATGGTGATGGGAAGAGAACTGACTCTTGGTGATTAACACATAGATTATGTACTGTAGAATTATACACCTGGAACCTAGGTAATTTTTGCCAACCAATGTCACCCCAATAAGTTTAAGAATATAAAAAAAGAAAAAAATATAAAACTAAATCAATTCTTTAATTATACTTAAAAAGAATAAAGAAAAAGGTAAGGTATTCATTACCACCAAACCAGTACTGCAAAGAATGCTACAGGGGCTTCTTTCACATGGGAGGAGAGATGGGACAGTGGGTAAAATAAGGGAAAGGTATTGAGAAGTTTTGTTTGATTGTTACAATGCAACAGTCATGAGAATATAAAGTATAAGATGGGATTATAGTCAATAAGTTGGAAGTCACATTGTTTGGTGTCAGATGTTTACTAGATTTGTTAGCCTGGTGAGAAGAGCATTGAAAGGATGGGTAAAAAAGGGGAAGCAAACAAGAAATATAAATTCATAGTCACAGAATATTCACAGGGATGTAAACTGCAGCATAGGGCATCCAATCCTTAACATTGTAATAACTACATGTTGCATCAGAGGAGAGCCAGGTGTATTGGAATAAGTATTTAAAGAGTTATATAAATGACTCATCATTGTGTTGTACACCTGAAACCAATATAATACTGCAGTTGAAAAATAGTCTCAAAACAAAGAGCTGTATGACTTCACTCATATGTGGAATATAAAACTGAAAGCAAAGAAAAAGGAAATGAAGAAACAAATAATCCATGGACACAATCAATAGTTTAATGTTTGTTTCGGGATGGGTGGGATGGAGAAGGGAGAAAGGGGAGGAGGTGGGGGGGAAGCTGAATATAGGGTGATGGAAAGAGAGGTCACATTGGGTGGTGAACTTATTATACATCAAGTCGACAATGCACTGTAGAATTGTATGCCTGAAACCTATGTAAACTTTGCTAACAGATGTTACCCCAATAAGTCTAACAATAAAAATGAATTTAAAAAATTAAAAAAAAAAAGAAAATGATGAAGTCATACTAGATTTGAGTGGATCCTAAATCCAATGACTAGTGTCTATGTAACAAGGCCATTTGAAGACAGAGAGAGAAAAAGAGAGGACAACATGATGTAAAGACAGAAGAAGAGATGAGAGTGATGCAGGCAACCACCAGAAGTTATGGGAGAGACATAGAACTAATTATCCCTCAGAGTCTAGAATGAACCAACCCTGCTAATATCGTGATTTTGAACTTCTGGCCTCCTGAACTGTGAGAGAATAAAGTTCTGGGATTTTAGTAAAAAAAAAAAAAATGAAACAGGAAAAAAGACGAGAAATAAGAAATATAAAAGATTTCAAATACAGGGATTATGAAAGTTCATTTGCAGGAAAAGAAGAGGGTAGAATATAAAGTGTAACTAGAGGAAGACACTGAGCGAAATAGAACACTTTACCTTAAAGAATTTCTGAGAGGGAGTTCCCTGATGGTGTAGTGGCTTAAGGCTTCGGCGTTGGCGCTGTCAGCGCTGCGGCCTGGGTTCGATCCCCAGTCAGGGAAATACCCACATACCAAAAAGCAAAAAAAAAAAAAAAAAAAAAAAAGAATTTCTGAGGGCCCCAATGCTTAGGTAATGCAGAAATTGGAAATAAGCCAGGTGGATAATATCAGAAATTAGTTTCTCTCCTAACTTGTCAGGCAGATGACCCCCAACTTCTGAAAGAAATTAAATCTCAGAGTCTCTCAACTTGTAGATGCCATGAGAGGAAGCAAAGTTGAATGAGACACAGACTTAAAGGAATTAGTAAAAAATCAAATTAGTAAACTTGTGGCCTTGTCCTCTATCTTGCTTCCAGAATACAGGCAGCCAGGAAGAGACATCCTTAATGAGATAATTAATGAAGTCTTCTCTGAAGACAGTGAACAGCCACTATGAAGACTTTCAGATACTATATATTTTCAGTGAAGCATTTGATATCAACCCAACTATCAATCAATTGGAAGGTAGAATAAACACTTTAGATATGAAAGGACTCAAAAACTTGCCTTCTGTGTACTGTAATTGAGAAAGATACTGGAGAATGTACTTCACAAAAGAAAAAAATAAACTAAGTTAGAAAGACAAGAAACTCAAGATATATAAGATCCAAGCTTGAGGAATTATGAAAGGAATTCCGAGAATAACAAGCAGCTTATGAAGTGAGCATTGGGACAACCAATCCAGGTCAGAAAAGGGGAAACTGAAGCATCTAGGATGAAGGTCAATAAGTTTAAAAACTGGAACTTTATGGGTTATATGATGTTTATGAATATTTGGAGCAATTATTAATATATATTTTATAGGTATTTTGGAGTATTTAGAGAAAAACGGAATAATTGATACTTAATGTAATGGAGAACAAGGAGGAGGAAGGGCAGGAGGAGATTATTAACTCCAGGACAAATCAAACATTCTAAGAGAAAGTAAATGTAGTTAAAAGTATGATCATGCAATGAACAATATTTGTAGTTGAAAGTATGGTCAAGCAATCAATGATATTAATATCATCATTGATGTACATGTTGAATATTGATTTAACAGCAACAAAAAACTGTAATATAATGACATAGGAAAATTGGCTTGGGAGAGAGTGTGGAACTGAAACATAAAAAGATAAATCTTCAACTGTCAGACTGCTTTTTCAGTAATCAGTATAAAAATGTTTGAACCTGATAAATCCAAAAAGAGCAATGTAAATATATTATTTACAAAGATGGCAGTTAATTCTAGTAGAAACTGAAACAATAATTGAATTGATTGCTCCTCAAGAGCAGAATTAAAGGACAGGTACAGTGGAACAGATGAAGATTGATTCTTATTATAAGCCTTTTTATATTTTATGTTTTAAAACTAAGGACATGTACAATGAATGAAATATAAATTAATTCACATTTCAAATTATGTTTATAATTGAAACAATATAACAGTATTTAAATAATGTGAAATTCTATCCCCATACACTCTCCAATTTCAGTTGGTCAGACTATTTCATTATATCTCTAAGTTCTAGCATAATGTGTGACTTACATTATTGGTTGAATGATCTATAGGTATTATGCTATAAAGAAGTCTGTTATGATTTATTAATAGCAAATTTGCATGGAACTTACTCTTTACTAAGTCATGTTCTCAGTGCTTTAACATATATTAATTCATTTAATTTTCAAAACAACCCTTAAGGTAGTTACTTATAGTATATATTTTAATTAGTACATAAACCCATTTGGGTAATAATATTATTCTCATATTAATGATTAGGAAACACAGGCAGCAACACCTAAAATTATATAGCTGTTAAACCATTTAGAGGATGAAACTCAAGTTTTCTTGATAACAGTGTCTTTGCTGAGTGCTAAATAATTTCATATGTATTAAGCAACTAGCATAGATTCTGAATTATAAATGGTCCTCATAAAATGATGTATATAAATATTAATCTAAATGAAGAATTTCAGAATACTTTAATGAAATCCTCCTCCCTGTGTATAGTAAAAGGCTGTATTTATTAAGATGAATGAACTCTCCTTTGTTTTATATGTACTTACCTATATTTGTCATAGATGCAATCTCTATATACAGTCTATATGCCTTAAAGATACCTTTACCTAGTAGCTTCCTGTGTCTCCATCCATTTAAAAGAATGAGATAAAAATCTATGTACTAATTTAGAAAGTAAGAAAGCAAAATTAAATGCAGAAAAATATGTATATGGTAGTCTGTCCCTTACCCATGGTTTTGCTTACCAAGGTTTCAGTTACCAGTTGTCAATCACAGTCTAAAAATATGAAGTAGAAAATTCCAGAAATGGACAATTCATAGGTTTTAAATTGCACACTGTTCTGAGTAGTCTAATGAAATCTCAGACTGTCCTATTCCATCTCACTTGGGACATGAATCATGCCTTTGTCCAGCATATCCATGCTATATCTACTTCCTGTTTGATAGTCACTTAGAAACCATTTAGGTTATCAGATCAACTAGGAGTTTTGCAGTGCTGTGTTCATGTAACTTTTATAGTAGTCTAATGCTATGTCACAATGCCTACATCATTCACTTCATTTCATATCATCACGTAGGCATTGTATCATCTCACAACATCACAAGCAGAAGGGAAAGTACAGTAAGTTATATTGAGAGAGACCACATTCACATAACTTTTATTATAGTATATTGTTATAAATGTTCTATTTTATTGTTAGTTATTGTTCATCTCTTACTGTGCCTAATTTATAAATTACACTTTATCATAGGTACATCTGTATAGAAAAGAAAAAAGAAACATGGTACTATATATAGGATTTGGTACTATCCACAGTTTCAAGCATCCACTTGAGGGTTTCAGAACATATCCACTGTAGATAAGAGGGGGCTACTGTAATAAGATCCTTTTTTTATAAAATAAATAGTGTGAGTGTGCGTGTGTGTGTGTGTGTGTGTGTGTGTGTAATATATGGCTGAATATACAGTGAAGATTTTTAGAAGGATATTCAAGACACTGGTAAGCATTTGTTTCCAGGAAGGGAGGATGGGGATATCAGGAAGGAATAAAGGGAGACTAACATTTCATCCCATACCTTTATTTATTGTTTCAATTTTTTACCATGACCATGTTTACTTGTATAATTGAATAAAATTAATTAATAAAAACAACTCTTTATTATGATTAATAAGTAATTAGAACAAATTTGTGGCTACTCTTTAGAGCTTTTGTATTATCAATGTTATAAAGCACAGTGCTAGGCAGCCAGACCATATTCAACATGATAGTTAATGAGTAGCCATTTAATGAAGAAAGTACGAGTTCTGATTGCAAGACATCAGATAGGGAAAAAAAGATTGAAAGTGACTATCCTTCTCTGTTCCCTTTCACAATTTATTTTAAAGTGAAATATCCTTGGCTCACTTACCAAAAATAGTAGTTACCCAACAACATGGCCTATATAGTTTGATTTATATATACTGTGGAAGGATTACCACAATAAGTTTAGCTAAAATCTACCTTCTCATGTAGGTAGAATACAAATAAAAGAAAACAAAAGAGTAAAGGAAAGAAATTTTGGTGATAAGAACTCTTGGGATTTATGATTTTGTTTTGTTATTCTGAGAGACCCTGTGCAAAGGTAAAAGCAAATTAAATATTAAAAGCAGATGACACAGTGAGACTTTTATAAAGGCCATGGTTTATAAAATATAGCTTTTTATTATCTCAACAAAATAAACCCATAAATTTATTTGAAAGATATTTTAAGCAGCACAATTTATAGTAAGTGAAAGGTAATGAACAATTATTTCAAAGAAAGATTTATAAAAAGCAGTTGATTTCAAACCAAGATTATAAATAGAAATGGGTCAAATGTCTTCCTGGAATTCATGTTAGCCTCAGGGCCTTTCCTCCTTAACAATTGCCAAGACTTCTGCAACCCCTTCCTTTTGTGGAAGGATCTGAAGAAAATGATCTTAGGGACAATAATCAAAATGATTCAATAAAAAGCAATTGAGCAAAGATTTGGAAAGCTTTCATTCATTTTTATTAGCTGTAGACACATTCTGAATGTCTGCCTGTATTGAATTCCGATTGTATGCATTGAGTATACTATGAATTCTGAAGATTTAGAAAAATTTAAGAATTAAGTTGTCTTAATTATTGTAGAAAAACCACATTTCCTGTAACTTATTTATTTATGTATTCAACAAATATTTATGATAGATGTACTATGTGCCACGCAGTATGGTAGATGATGGGGATACAAATAAGTAAGGCAATCTTTGCCTTCAATGGGCTTGGAATCAAATAAACACTGTCTACATGCATTATGTCATGAAAGAAATAAGTACAGAAAAATATGGAACCACATAGAAAAACATCTAGTTCTTTTTTGGTTTAAAAGAATAGAGTTATAAAAGGCTTTCAGAGATGATGCCATATAAATGCTCTTCCTATTAATATTTCTAAGATTTCTAAACTTGTCACTTTGGTGTGATACGCTTTTCATTCTTTAGAATAATTTGTTTTAGAAGAGTTTTAGATTTACAGAAAATTGCAAAGATGGCACAGATTTCCCATACAGCCCACATCTAGTATCTACCCATGGCTATTAACATCTTATATTAATATGCTTCAGTCTTTGTAACTAAAGGACCAATACTGAATCATTATTATTATTTAAAGTCTATACCTTATTGACATCTCCTTAGTTTTTATCTAATTACTCTTTTCTGTTCCAGAATTCCCTCTGAAATACCATATTACACTTAGATACCATGTTTTTTTAGGCTTCTCTTGCTCTGAGCATTTACCAGACTTTTTTGTTTTTGATGACCTTGACAGTTTTGAAGAGTAGTGGTGAGCTATTCTGTAGAATGACCTTCTATTGAGATTTGTCTATTTTTAACATGATGTCTCACAATTCAGATGGGGTTATGTGTTTTTTGGAAGATCAGAGAGGTAAAGAGCCATTCTCATCATATCATGTCCACATACTATCAACATAACCTATCACTGTTAAGGTTGACTTTGACCACGTGACTGAGTAGTGTGTGTAAGGATTCTCCACTGTAAAGTTATTCTTCCTGACCGCTTCCATAATGTCCTCTTTGGAAGAAAGTTACTATGAACATCCCAAAATTAAGGAATAGGGAGTTATGCCCTACTTCCTTTTGGACAAAATATGTACATAGATTTGTTGGAATTATTCTGCTTGGGAGATTTGTCTAGTCACTCAATTTATTTATTCAGCCATTTATACCAGTATAGAGTCATGGATATTTATCATATATGTTGAATTATAATCCAGTGTTACCTTATTTACTTTGTCAGTAAAATATTCAAATTTTGGAGGGAAGGGGGTCTAAATATGTGATGATGGAAAGAGCAGTCACATTAGGTGGTGAACTTATTATACAACAAGTTGATAATACACTGTAGAATTGTATGCCTGAAACCTATGTAATCCTTGCTAATACATGTCATCCCACTAAGTCTAACAATAAAAATAAATTAAAAAAAAAAAAAAAAACAAATTTTGGCCATTGAAAACTCTTTCAGTGTTTTCAAATGTCCTTTAAATATAACCCCAACAATGTGTGTTTTTTAATCACTTAATTTTTGACACTACAGCATGATCCAGATTTATCTTGTTTTACGTATTTCCCTCTCCAGTTCTAGAATCAGACATTTTTACAAAGGGCCCATTAATTGGACAATGACATTGGGAACCAAGATCAGGGAAGTAGATGTGCTCATTTCTACTGGGGTGTCATTGCTTCTAGGCCATCTCAGATAACAGTACAAGGAAATAAATGCCTGCATACTCATTTTGCCTTTTCTGGAATGTCATATATCTCAAATCACAGTATGTAGCCTTTTGAGATGGGCTACTTTGATTTAACTACATTCATTCACAATTCATTGATGACTTTTTGTGGCTTGATAGCTCATTTGCTTTTAGAGCTGAATAATATTTCATTATATGGATGCACCACAAATTGTCTATCAATTCTTTTAAAGAATAATGTAGTGATTGCTTCTACTTTGAGGCTATTATGAATGAAGCTACTATCAACATTCACGTGCTAGGTTTTTGATGAGAATACATTTCTATGTCATTTGGGCAAATACCTAGGATCACAATTGCTGGATTATATAGTAAGAAAAAAATGTTTAGTCTTCTAAGAAAATGCCATACTAAATGCTACAGATAAAGTGGCTGTATCATTTTGCATTCCCACCAGCAATGAATGAGAGTTCCTGTTGCTGTGCATCTTAGTCAAAAACTGGTATTGTTAGTTTACTAGATTTTAGCCATTCTAATAGTAGTATAGTTGTATTACATTCCTAGGGCTGCTATAACAAATAAATACTAACTGGATAATTTAAAACAGCAGAAATTTATTCTCTATCAATTCCGAAGACTGGAAGTCTCAAAATCAAGGTGTCAGTCAGCTATGATCTCTGTGAGACTCTGAGAGGAATTATTCTTGCCTTTTCTTAGCTTCTAGCTGTGGCCATTGATACTTGGCTTACAACTGCATTGCTCTACTCTCTGTCTCTGTAACCACATGGCATGTTTTCACCTAGCATTTCCTTCTCTTATAAAAACACCAAGTCATATTGAATTAGGCTCAACCCCAATGACCTCATTTTAACTCAATTACATCTACAAAGACTCTATTTCCAAAAAGGATCACATTCACAAGTACTGGGGATTACAACTTCAACATGTTTTTAAGCAGACACAATTTAAACCACAATAGTACTATTACCTAATAGTTATTTAAATTTTCAATTCCATGATAAAATGATGTTGAGTACTTTTTATATGCTTATTTGCTATCAGTTTATCTTCATTAGTGAGGGGCATGTTCAGATATTTGCTCATTTTATAATTAGATTGTTTGCTATTTATTATGGATATTTAAGAATTTTTTGCATATTCTGGATATAAATCCTTTATCAAATATGTGTTTTGCAAATATTTCCTCTCTATCTGTTGCTGGTCTATCATATCCTTAAGTATATTTTACAGAACAAAAGTTTGATTTTTTTTTTTGGGGGGGGGTACTTCACTGGCTGAGAACTGAATACAGGCCATGGCATTGACAGCACCGAAGCCTAGCCACTAAACTACCAGGGAATCCCTACAAGTTCTTAATTTTTAAAAATCCAATTTACCAAAACTTTCTTTCATAGATTGTGCGTTTGGGGCTGTATTTAAAAACTGATCTCCAAATCCAAGGTTACCTACATTTTCTTCTACCTTTCTTCCAACAGTTTTATAATTTTATATTTTGTATTTAGGTCTATGATTCTATGATACAGCATG
This sequence comes from Lyroderma lyra, assembly GCA_004026885.1. NCBI lineage: Eukaryota > Metazoa > Chordata > Mammalia > Chiroptera > Megadermatidae > Lyroderma > Lyroderma lyra. Next base: position 11,764 of record PVJL010005166.1, read on the forward strand.
TAGTCTTTTTGGATTTGGTTCTTTAACCTAGTAATATTTTTAAAGTATTTCCATGTCTTTTCATGGGTTTATAGCTCATTTCATTTTATTGCTGAATATTTCATTTGATGGATGTAGAACAGTTTTGTTTTTTTTTCCTGTCCATTCACCTATTGAAGAAGACTTTGGTTGCCTACATGTTTTGGCAATTATAAATACAACTGCTATAAATATTTTTGTACAGGTTTTGTATGGACATAAGTTTTCAACTCATTTGAATAGGTACCAGAAGCATGATTGCTGACCATGTGGGAAGTGTACGCTTAGTACGAAACTGCCAAACTCTCCCACATTGGTTCTACCATTTTGCAATTTCACCAACAAAAAAATGAGAGTTTCTTTTGCTCCACAGATTCATCAATATTTGGTGTTGTTAGCGTTTCAAATTTTAGTCACTAATCAATCCTAATGTTATTTTTTTAGGAATTTATAGTTTTCCTTTTACATTAGGTCTATCATCTATTTTCAGTTAATTTTTGCAGTGTCTAAGGTGTGTCTCCAGATTCTTTTTCTATTTGCATGTACATGTTCAGTGGTTCCAACTCTATTTTGCATTTAGACCATTCTTTCTCCACTTAATTGATTTTACTTCTTGTTCACAATCAATTGATTGTATATGTGTGGCTCTATTTCTGGGCTTTTATTTTCCATTCATTTATCTATTATTACACCACTAACACATTGTCTTCATTACTGTAGCTTTTTAGTAAGTCTTAAAGTTGGGTAATGTCAGTCCTCTGATTTTCATCTTCTCCAATGTTGTGTTTTACCTTTCCATACAAACTTTAGAATCAGTGTTTAAACATCCACAAGTAATCTACTGGGATTTTTATTGGTATTGCACTGAATCTATAGATCATTTAGAAAAAAACTGACATCTTAACAATATTGAATCCTCCTATCCATGGACATGAAATATCTCTCTGAAATTTCTTTGATTTCTTTTGTCACAGTTTTGAAGTTTCCTCACATACATCTGGTATATATATTGTTAGGTTTGTATGAAGTATTCCCAGAACCACTTACTGAAGAAGCTGTATTTTTTCCATTGCATAGTTTTTGCTCCTTCATCAAAAATTATTTGTCCACAAATTTTGAGACTTATTTCTGGGATTTTAATTTTCTTCCATTGGTCTATGTGTCTGTTTCTCTGCCAATACCAAGCTATTTTGATTATTGACACTTTGTAGTATAAATTGAAATCAGTGAGTGTGATACCAGCACCCTTATTCTTTTTATGTAGTATTGCTTTGGCAATTCGAGGTCTTTTTTGTCCCATACAAATCTGATCTTTTTTTTTTAATCTATTTTGTAAAATTATAATTGTGAGATTTTGATGGGAATTGCATTAGATCTGTAAATTGCTTTGGATAATTTGGCCATTTTAACAATGTTAAGTCTTCCTATCCACAGACATGGAATATATTTCCATTTCCTTGTGTCCTCTTCAATTTATTTAAAAAATGCCTTATAGTTTTTTTGTGTATAAGTTTGTCACATTCTTTTAAGTTAATTCTCAGATAACTCATTCTTTTTGTTGTGAGAGCAAAAGGTATTGTTGACTCACTTATTTGTTTTTCTAAAGATTTGTTGTTTGTATTTAGGAATGCTGTTGATTATTGCACAATGATTTTGTATCCTGTGACTTTACTGTATTTGTTTATTACTTCTAATAGTTTACTGATGGAATCTTTGGAATTTTCTATATAAAGACATGTCATCTGCACATAGTGAAAATTTGGTATCTTCTCTCCCAATTTGGATAACTTATATTCCTTTCTTTTGCCTGATTGCTCTGGCTAGAACTTTCAGTACTATATTGAATAGCAGTGGTGACAGGAGGCTTTCCTTTCTTGTTACTGATTTTAGGGGAATTGACTTCAGCTTTTCCCCATGGAGTATGATATTTGCTGAGGGTTTGTCAAATATGGCTTTTATTATGTATAGATACTTTTCTTCTATACTCATTGTATTTAGTGTTTTGATCATAAATGCATGCTGTATCTTGTTGAAAACTTTTTCTGCATCAATTGAAATGACCATATGATCTTTATCTTTGATTTTGTTTATGTGGTGTATCACATTGATTGATTTTCGTATGTTGAACCATCCTTGTGCTCCTGGGATGAATCCCACTTGATCTTGATGTATGATCTTTTTGATGCATTGTTGTATTCTGTTTGCTAATATTATGTTTAGAATTTTTGCATCTGTGTTCATCAGAGATATTGGTCTATAGTTTTCTTTTTTTGTGTTGTTTTTACCAGGCTTTGGTATTAGGGTAATATTGGCCTCATAGAATGAGTTAGGAAGTATTGCCTCAGCTTCAATTTTTTGAAAGAGCCTAAGGAATATAGGTGTTAATTCTTCTTTGAATGTTTGGCAAAATTTGTTGGTGATACCATCTGACTTGGAGCTTTTGCCTCTAAAGAGTATGTGGATGGTCATTTTAATTTCTTCACTATTGATAAGTCTATTTAGATTATCCAGTTCTTCTTGGTTCAGTCTAGATAGGCTATACCTTTCTAGAAACTTGTCCATTTCTTCTAAATTGTTAAATTTAGTAGCATAAAGTCCTTTATAATATTTTCTTATAATCCTTCATATTCCTGTGGTATCAGTGGTAATTTCTGCCCTTTCATTTCTAATTTTGGATATTTGTGTCCTTTCCTTTCACCCTTTGATTAGTCTAGGCAAGGGTTTGCCAATTTTGTTGACTTTCTCAAAGAACCAGCTCTTTTTAGCATTAATTTTTTCTATTGTCTTTCTCTTCTCCATTTCATTTATCTCTGCTTTAATTTTTATTATTTCGTTCCTTCTGCTGACTTTGGGTGTTTTCTGTTCTTTTTCTAGTTCTTTAAGATGGGATGTTAGAATGTTTACTTATGATTTTTTTGTTTCATAAGTTAAGGATGTAATGATATAAATTTTCCTCTTATTACTGCTTTTGCTGTGTCCCAATTATTTTGATATGTAGTATTTTCATTGCCAATAGTTTTTATGTATTTTGAATTTCTTTTTAATTTGTTCTTTATCCAGTCATTTTAAAATAAGATGCTGTTTAATCTCCATGTATATGTGTTTTCTTTTGCTTTCCTTTTACAGTTGTTCTATAATTTCAGAGCTTTGTGGTCTGAGAATACACTTGGTATAATTTCAAATTTCCTGAATTTGCTAAGGCTACTTTTGTGTTTCAGCATATGGCTTTTTTCTTGAAAATGTTCCATGTGAACTAGAAGGGAAGGTATATTCTTTTCTTTCTTACTGAGTTGTCCTATAATTGTCAATTATGTTCAGTTGCTATAATGCATCATTGAGAGCTGATATTTCCCTATTTATTTTCTGTTTGGATAATCTGTCCATGGCTGTTAACGGGGTGTTTAGGTTTCCTAAAATGATTGTGCTTTTATCAATCTCTCCTTTCAGATCTCTTAGTACTTGCTTTATATATTTTGGTGCTTCCTGATTAGGAGCATATATATTAATTAGTGTCAAATCTTTTTGTTGTTTTGTATCTTTTATCACTATGTAACATCCATCTTTGTCTCTTGTTGTATTTTTTTTCTTTAACTTGAAGTTTGTTTCATCAGATATCAGTATGGCAACTCCTGCTTTTCTCTTTTACCATATTTTTGGAGTATTGTTTTCCATCCTTTCACTCTGAGTTTGTGTTTGTCCTATGGCTGAGGTGTGTCTCTTGGAGACAGCATATGGGTAGATTTTGTTTTCTAATGTAGTCTGCTACTCTGTGTTTTTCTATTGGTGAGTTCTCTCCATTAACATTTAGAATGATGATTGACATGCAGATTTCCTGTAACCATTACTTCCTTTTTAAAATGTATTGTTATTACTTTTGTTTATTTTTGTTGTTCCAACTCTATTTCATTTACTCTGATGTTTTATTTCAGGTCAAAGAGCCTCCTTCAGTATTTCTTGAAGTGCTGGTTTTGTGCTGAAGAATTCCCTCAGCTTCCATGTGTCTGAGAAGGTCTTTATTACTTCTTCATATCTAAAGGATAATTTTGCTGGATAATTTGTTCTTGGCTTAATCTCTCTCTCTCTCTGTCTATAAAATATATATATATATATATATATATATATATATATATATATATATATATATATATATATATATTTTTTTTTTTTTTTTTAGTGTAAGTAGTTCCCTGGCTGGGCATTGAACACAGGCGGCAGCATTGTCTCTTAATATTTTTAGTATTTGATTCTACTCCTCCTGGCTTATAAAGTTTCTGCTGAGAATTTCATGCAAGCCTGATGGGTTTACCTCTACATGTTATAGTTCTTTATTACCTGACTGCCTTGAAAATTGTCTCTTTGTGTTTGGTTTTTTTACATCTTTGGTACAATTTGTCTTGGAGAAGGTCTGCCAGAGTGCAGGTATTTAGAGGAGCTATTTTTCTCTTGAATTTGGTGTTCCAGATATTTCCATATGTTTGAAAAGTTCTAGTTTACTATTTGTTTGCATATGTTCTCTGTAGAGTGATCTGTTTCCTCTTCTAATCCTATTATCCTAATATTGTTCTTCCCCATGGAGTCAGATAGTTCTTGCAGAGTTCTTTCAATTCTTTGGTTTTGTATTCCCTAGCTTCCTTTTCCTTAGATGTTTTCATGTTCTGACCTTCAATATTAGTAATTTTTTCCTTCATCTGCTTGGCCCTGTTTTTCATGGCAGTTATTTCATTTCTCACTTCTTTTATTGTATTATTCATCTCTCAAATTTCCATCTCATTCTTCCTTATAGTTTGAATTTTTTTGTTAAACTGTTCCTTTGTTCACAGATTTCCTTACTGAGATCATTCATCTGAGCTATGTATGATGTTTTGCCACTATGTTTTCATTTCTCTGAGACCCTTTAGAAAGGCTATTTTATATTCCTTGTCATTTAGTTCAAACATTTCTAGATCTGTAAGATCCATTTTTAGAGATTTTTCATCTTCTTTTTGAGCAGATTTAAATCCTAAGGTAGTCATTTTGTCTGTTGTGTTATTTTTTGGCATGAGTGCTTTATTTTCAGCAGAGTCCAGGAGATCACTTTGTTTTTCTGATTAGTATTTTTGTGGTGTCTTGGTGTAGAACAGACACTAGGTGGCTCTGGGGGGCAAGTTTTGGGAGAGAGGGGATGATGTTTAGGTCACATCTCCAGTCTTCACCAGCGTTTGGAGATGGGGTGTGGTGGTCAGTGGTATCTTCTCTCCCTGCATCTTCTCCAAAGAAGGGGAAAGCCAACAGAATGCTGAAGTTTCTCTACTTCCTGCATTTCATTGGGGAAGCTAGGGGAGACAGGGGAGGCCAATGGAATCCAGGCTGAGTCCATTTAAGTTGGTAGGGGTGATTGCCATCAAATCTGCCTTTCTTGCTTCTCCAGCATTTTATCCCCCCAACCGTGTTTCAGTGATTCATTTTTATAGCAACCACTCTGGGCAGTGTTTGCAAGTGCTAGCCTCTAGCGTGGCATGAGCCCTGAGAACTGTGTGCATGCAACCCAAGGGAAGTGCTATGTAAGGTGCCTGTGTGCACGCACACATTTGATGAGTCACGAGGGTGCCACATGGGTGCTGCTTGTGTGCACTATGAGTTGAGAAGTGGGCCACATGAGAGGGCTGCACATGCACACTTGAAGAGCCATGAGCGGGGTACAAACGCACTAGGAGGGGTGGTGGGGGCCATGCGATGATGCAACACACACACATGCCTTGAGCTGTGAGGGTGCTGAGATCCGCGATGCTGTATCTGGGGCTCTAATCCTCTCTAGGGCAGTTAAATGACTTGCTCAGCTTCCTTGATAGCAGAGCCTTGAAGCTTGGCTCTCGGGTTTTGTCTCCAACATGCTGCTTTTAAGTCTAACTCGTTCATGGTCTCCCCATGTTCCTGCCTGGTGTGAGTGCTTTAAAAGCAGCCATGATGCAGTCTTTTCCTGCAAGTCAACCAGACTAATAAACAGTGGAGAAACACTCTCAAAGGGAAACCAAAACTTCACCCAGCCAGAAGGAGCCCTTGTATCCGGGCATTTCCTTGGTTCCTAAGAGAATCCCATGATTTGCAACAGAAGCCAGACAGACCACTTTAATATAATTTTGAATTCTTTACTCACACCTCCAATTCACACACACACACACACACACACACACACACACACACACATAGGGTACAGAGGCAACAAGTAACTAACCAGTGCAATGAATGTTGTTAAGCTTTGGCTGGTTCATGAACTGCAACTGGTAAGTTTCTGATCGGGCCAAGCCTCCAGTGGCAGAGGCCTTGGTTGAGTTCCTAGTAGCAGGAGGGTCTCAGTGAGATCAGAGATATCCATTGAAAGTCAGAAGTCCTGCTCTTATATCTCTCTTCTTACAGGCCTTATCTGTTCCAGATGGTATGTGCAGAATCTTCTCGGCAAGTTCTCAGCAAGTGAATGACCTTGCTCATCGCAGGGTCCAGACACATGCTTAATGTGCATGCTCTAACTATGAAGTCCTCAGGGATTAGTATACACTCTCTTCAGAGTGCCTCAGTTAATATGACCTAAATGTTTTCCACCCTTGTGTCACTTCTTCATATTCATATTCTTGGAGAACGACAGAGCAATGGGTATTTTTTAAAGTGAAGTTATTTATTTCAATGTCCATAGTTCTCTGTACACTGCTGCTCTGGCTTCCACTCTTGTTGCCACTTGGCCTTTCCTGTCCCCTATATTGTGTTATTTCCTGATTTCTTTCTACTTCCTTTAGTTAGCCATGGTGGTGTCAGGTCATGATCCATCTCTGCTCCCTCCCTTCTTTCCCACTTGCCCCCCTTTCTCTCACCTTCAGGTTTCTTTTTGTGAGATGTATTTCTCAGTTGTCTCTGTGCCACTGTGGGTTTTTCATGTTGGATCCTGATGAGTCACTTAATTGTATTTTCTGAAAGAGGTTATAGAGACTTCCTCTCTGGTCTCCATCTTGCTGATCTCTTTGGGAAATTCTTAACTATCCCTTAAGCCACATGAATATTTCCCCAAATTTCCAGGTAAAGTTAATTTCCCCCAATATTTGCACCCATAATACTTCATATATTCCTCTGCCTTTATTTTGTTTTCTTATATGTTTTCCCCAGTATATTGGGTAAGTCTAGTACAGAAATATAGCTTTCTGTTGTAGTAGCCCATTTGATATTTTTTTCTACCTTATGATACCTCATATTTTTGGAGAAGTACTCCTCTATTATTTCAGAAAAAAATCATCTGCTTTCTCCTGGGCAAGGGTAGAACTTGTGACCCATTGCTCTGCCATTCTACAAGAATATGAATATGAAGAAGTGACACAAGGGTGGAAAACATTTAGGTCGTATTAACTGAAGCACTCTGAAGAGAGTGTATACTAATCCCTGAAGAATATGGTGTGTGGTATAATGTCATTTTTGTTAAAAACAAAACAAAACAAAACAAAACAAAACAAAACAAAATCAAACAAAGAAAAAACAGAACGCTTAGCTATAGAGAGCTATAGTTATCTAGATGTAGAAATATGTAAGTGTATGCCTAGGAACAGACCTACAATATTGTAAACCAGCATGTTTTAAGTGGTTATCTATGAAGAGAAGTTATATTTGGGATAAAGTAAAGGAGTATTTTCACTTAAAATACTGCATATTTCTGGCCTATTCCATTTAAGGGGATATCATTCGTGTGTTACTTTGGAGTTTTTTAAATTTTTTAAAGAAAGTTTATTTTTAAAATGATATCCCCCACCCCACAAAAAAAATCTGGATTTCTTTCCTATGTATTGAGAAACTTTGCCAGGGTTTGGTATTTTTCTGTAACACATATAGTCACATACAGAAAGAAAATGACATATATAATAGTTCAGCAGCTGTTTTAATCCTTCTGAGAGACAGAGAACTATAACATTAAAGTGATTCAAATGTGAATTCTGTATAACATAGGAATAAAGTGATGATCTGAGGAAAGAATATAAAGCAAACTGTTTGGGAAGAAAATTCTGTAGCATTCCACTGGATTTGAAAGCTTATTTTTTTCACTTAACTGTATAGCTTGGGCATGTATCTATGTCAATATACATAGATCTAGCATAATTCTGTTTTTTTTATTATATATTGAATGTTATAGAATGGATATAACATAATTTTTTAGTCATTCCTCTATCTGTATTTATGTTGTTTCCTATAGTTTTGCTATTATAAACAATGCTGCAGTAAAAATCCCTACCTAAACATTTCTGAGCACACAAATTAGTATTTTTGTTGGAAAAAAATGGAGAAATAGAAATGGCACATCAAAGTGTTTCTACATTGTGAATTTTTGATACTATCAAACAGTTTTTAAAACAAATATTATGTCAATCTGTATTTTCAACAACAGTTTGTGAGAGTACTGATTTCCCCATGAATTGCCAATATCAGATATTATTATTTGTTTTTCTTATATTTTGATAATCAGATCATTAAAAAATATATTGATAGTTGATTGATATTCTGTGTAAACTGCTTTCTTAACTAAGGAGATTTTTCCCTCATTCCATGGTTGTAGTAGTAATTAAGAAAAAGGAAATAGGGGTTCCTTGGTGGTGTAGTGGCTAGGCTTTGTCACTCTCAATGCTGCGGCCTGGGTTCGATGCCCAGTCAGGGAACTAGTCCCCCAAAAAATAGGAAATAGTTTTTTATTTCATATGTACTGCATTTCCTATTAAGAAGCCATGTTTGGATACATTCATGTGTTAAGTTCAATTCCTAAGTAAAGTCTGACTTATGTATATAGTTTTCTAAACTGAAAAAGTCATAATAAGCTAATAGTTTTCTAGGCATTTTTACACAATAAAAATATGAACTAACATTCAGTACAGGAAAAACAGTAGAACTACATCATATGGTAGAAGTTAAGTTCTGAAGCAAGCCAATAAGGCCAAAATCACAGCCATCTCTTTCTCCCTCATTGGAAGAGTTCCTTGTTTCTTTAGTTGAGAACCAGATGAAGGAGTTGCCTTTCATTTAGAGCAAGTTTGTCCAAACTATGGCCTGTGGGCTACATGTGGCTCAAGATGGCTTTGAATGCAACTCAACACAAATTCATAAGCTTTCTTAAAACATTATGAAAATTGTGTGTGGACCTGTTTTTTTAGCTCATCAACTAGTGTTAGTATTAGTATATTTTATGTGTGGCCCAAGATAATTCTTCCAGTGTGGCCTGGGGAAGCCAAAAGGTTGGACACTTCTGATTTAGATGCAATATTATATGACAAGCTTATTTTTAAATATTTAAATAAGTATTACCATGGTGAACTAATTAAACCCTAAGAGACATGTGGGAAATAAGAGAGACCTAATGAACAGTGGGTAACATCTACCATGTTATGCTGACCCAAGGGAATAGGCACTTTTAAGTGGCTAGTGGGCAAATTATTTAAACTATAACTGTCCTCTCTCACATTTCATACTGAGAACATTTAGTTCTTTGAATTGGCAGTGCTAATAATAGGGAACATATATGTGGATATTCCATGCCAGCATCATTTTGAAAAGACCTCTTGAATATATAGTGTAATGTTAATTGTTTAGAGTATTACTAATTTTATTAAGTAGCATTAAATTAATAACAAAATGTTTTAATTACTTTTGGAAATTGCTGATTTTTCTCTACATAACATTGGTGTGTGCCTGTCAAGGAAAAAAATAGTTTGTGAAGTAAATGTATTTATTGAGTTGATTCACATTAGGAACCCCCTGAAAACAAGCTAACTCATTGAATTCACCTGTAGAAAAAGGACTCTATTTTGGGTGAGAAAAAATGTATAAGCCCTTAAGTTCTGACTGAGGTAACAATTGTCATCTCTAACTCCTGTGAGATTTATGGTTGGGAATGTTGGAAATTGTTCTCAAGAACATTTCTACAATCTCATACTGACTGCTAACTGTCAAGAACTGTTTTTGTGAAATTCCCACATTTGTTCTATTAGTCAAGGTTAAAAGCTTGGGAAATAGCAACAAAAAGGTAGAAAGGATAAAATAAGAAAAGGAAGCACATTTGGAGACAGGAGAGCTGGAGACCTATTATATCTGGTTTAAACATTTTACATAACTGGGTTAAAAAATTTCCAGGGAATCCAGGCTTCTTTAATAATACTCCAACTTTTTAGACTGTTCAGTTTTTTTCCAGTATCACTGCACTATTTTAATTTAAATATTATTGTATACTGATAACCCCACCAGGTCTATTTCCCATTTGATACCATACATAGCTATTACATTACCATTGACTATATTCCCTTTGCTGTACTCCACATCCTATGACTATATATATTTTAAGAAATAGTTGACATTAAACATTAATGACATTATTTTCAGGTGTACAACACAGTCGACAGATATCTATATAATTTATACCTCTCCCTTTACCCTAGTTGCTGATGGTTGTTTTCTTATCTTCAGTAGGTACAGTAAGTCATCAATTCAATTTCTGTCATTCAATAAGAATTTCAGTTAAACATGATGTTCAGACTTCCTGATATGACTGGCGAGAAATTTGGGAGAACTGAAAAAAATAAAAATAAAAAATAATGGTATAATGATAAGGACACATAAGTACCATAGTACATGAAAAGGTGAAAAATTCAGAAAATTACATGTGATGATAAAATATTCAGGTACCAGAGCTTTAGTATGAGAGGAAACTTGGTTATTAGAACTGAAGCTCATTGATGAAAGAAGGAGCAATCTCAGACTGATGCAAAATCATTCAGATGTTTGCTTCCTCATTTATTTAAGTTTGAGTTGACAAACATCAGAATTGGTCCCAGAACATGGAGGACTCTGAAGGTAAACTGGTAGCAAATGGTCCCTGTTGTCAAAAAGGCAAGAGAAGAAGGAAACGGAAAAAGAAGAAGAGGATTCCAAATAAAATATTAGGAAAATTATTATCACCATAGAAAAGTTATTTTCCAGGAAATATTTGCCCTCAGAGAAGCAGCATGGTAACATGGACTAAGTACTAGATTTGTGTCAAATGTTCTCAGTGCGAATCTTACATCTGCCATATTCCATAAGTGAGAAATTATTTATTAATAAATTATACATTATTAAGAGATAAAGGTTGATTTTATTCATCTTTGTATATCCAGTATCTAACATAATACCTAGTCAAGGCTGTTGTTTAAATCTAAATCAGTGATTTAGAAATTGAAGGAGCATCAAATCAACATGATAGTTTGTTAAACTATACAAGGTCTGACAATTATGTTTGTGAACTCATCTTAGAAAAAGTGCTACATACCTCATTGCTGAATATATCTATGGTCACCTTTGAAGTACTCCTCTTGGGAACCTGTGCAATGACACCAGTGCCTAGTCCACTCTTCAAAGCAATTTTGGAATGTCCATCACAGCTGTCATTGTATGAATGACTCTTGATGTTCTCAATGTCATCAAAATGTCTTCTTTTCAATATTTCCTTTATCTTCAGGTAAAGAAAAAAACCATTGAAGGCCAGATCAGATGAGTAGGGAGGGTGTTTCAACACAGTTATTTGTTTACTGACTAAAGACTCCCTCACAGATGATGCCATGTGAGCTGGTGCATTGTCGTAATCGAGGGCCATCAGTTGTTAGTGAATAATTCAGGTTGTTTTCATCTAACTTTTCATGCAGCCTTTTCAGCACTTCCAAATATTAAACTTGGTTGACTATTTGTCTAGTTGGTACATATTCATAATGAACAATCCCTCTGATACCAAAAAAAGTTGAGCAACATTGTTTTGACTCTTGATTTGGACTAACAGAACTTTTTTGTCATGAGGAATTGGCTGACTTCCATTGTGCACTTTGACTTTTTTTTTCAGGGTTGTATTGGTACACCCATGTTTAATCACCAGTGATAGATAACATGGCCTAAAACATCATCTTGTCTCCCCCAAAGGTCTTTTTTTTTTTTTTTTTTTTTTTTTTTTTTTTTTTTTTGCTTTTTGGTATGTGGATAGTTCCCTGACCAGGACGCAGCACTGACAATGCCAGCATCGAAGCCTTAAGCCACTACACCATCAGGGAACTCCCTCCCCCAAAGATCTTGGTAAACTTTGACTCCTCTTTGCTTTTTTTCATTGGTGAGCTTTTATGGGAACATTTTTGCACACACCTTTCTCATGCCAAGATTTTTCTATTTCTGTATTGATGTTTACTTGGTCTGCTGTGCTTCTCATATCTAGTCAATGATTTTGATTCACAATTGGATGAATTTTGCAATGTTTTTGTCAGTTCTGTTCATTACTGTCCATCCTGACCTCTCTCAGAAAAACATTTAATCCTTTTGTACACTGCCATTTTCTTCATGGCATTATCCCCATAACCTTCAAAGTCCCTGATTTCACTATCACTGTTGCCAAGCCTAACAAAAAATGTAATGCTTCTTCATTGCTCTAATTCAAGCTCCAACATTTTCACAATGGCACACAAAATCATGCAACAACATTAATGAATGCCACTTAGTAACACATCACCATACATGGAAATGAACACAGCTGTGAGTCACAGAAATATCAAGGTTATGAAACTTTACCAAGATATTTGTATAGTGCTGCCATCGTAAGTGTACTGTGGCAAGTTTGTGAACTTAATTGTCCGACATCATGTTGTGGTTATTTGGAATATACTTGATTGTAAAAAATACAAACTAAAGTATTTGGGGGAATGGAAAATTATATCAAATATTTACTCTCAAATTCTTGAGGAAAATAATGCTCTTTGTATTTTATTTGAAACTTTTTATTTTTCAAGATGTGTTAAAATAAATGTGCACATACATGAATATATATATATATATATATATATATATATATATATATATGCTGTCCAGAAAGTATGCAGCCATGTAATATGAAAAATAGAGAAACTTACGGATGGATTATTTTCCAAACAGCATACACACACACACACACACACACACACACACACACACACACAAATGTAAATATATGTAACATATCAAGGCTATAGAATTGTTATACTAATTCTAGTTTTGTTTGCACAGAAGATGTATAATATTTTGAGATATTACAGAGAAAGTAGAAATATAGACTTATTTAATTCATAAAAATAAAGAGATTTATGAGATCTCTTCCTGAAAAAAAAACTTGAAAACTTATCAAAAATTACATGCCTAGCAAGCTCTCTCATTCTAGGATTATGTTTGCTTGAAGATTTGGGAATGAATGGAATTAGCTCTTACAATCAGAACAAGAGAAAAAAAAGAAAGGGGAATTGATCATGCTGAGTGAGCTAAAGGGGGAGAAATTGCCCTAGGAGAATGCAGAGGTTTCAGTGGCAAATCTATAAAAAGAGAAAAGAAAATATAATATACCCAAGCCCAAGTACTATTAGAAATGAGAAGAGAAAAAAGAGGGGTCATTTTGGTTGCTTCTACACTATCAAGTGTGACAAGAAATAGATGAAATTTAACACAGTGCATGAGGAGAGATCTCAGAGTGTTGTGGCAGGGTGGGTAACTGAGGAAGTCAAATGGCACTCAGAGAGATGGAGGACCAGTTTTAATACACCAGAGGGCTCAGAGGAGTTAACAGTCTTTAAATTCTGATCCCCGACTAACAGACTTTTCGGACTCTTAGAGGGTTGGGGTGGGGGCTGGCTGATGCAATAAGCAAGTAGGGTTATAGAAGCTAAATGCATGCATTAGGCAACTGGTGGAAGGTATGCAGAAGTGGGAGTTCAAATAATTTACATTAAACAGTCTACAGAATTTACATTAAACAGCTTTGTCAGTAATTTTCCATTTCAAGAGAGCATGTTAGAATGACTTCCAGTGGGAATCCAGATCCAGGAAACTGTTAAGAAATGCTTTAGGAGAGCATCATATAAGTCAGACAGATGAAAATGTTTGGAGTGAAACTCCCTTGATTACCAGGTTAATTGTACTAGGTGATTACACAAAACTTTAGCAAATATAATTTTATAAGCTTACATAAAGTTTGAACAGACTCAATATGGAATATTTCAATTTTTGCTAGATGGATTTTAAAAGTGACCATTACTATAAGTGGGAAAGCAGACATACCTTGTTCTGTTTCATAAGTGAATATATCTGGAAATTGTATGTATAATAGTTATGCCTCCATAGGAAGCTATAAGGGAAGTGAAACACAAGAATGTAGGATCATTTTGGATCCAGCACAGGACTTGTTTAGATGTTAGCTGTTGAAAAGTAATCTCCAGGGGTGAAACTGCCAATAGCAACTAATATATTTTAGTCAGGTATAGAAGTATAAGCCATGGGACATTTGATGGGAAGGCAAGGAAGACTCAATCCTATGATACTTATTTTATTGGAAAGTGATGATTTTTCCTTGTCTTCTTGAAGAAAGAATTCAATCAAGAGACAGAGTTTGTGAAAGTATAGGATAGTTGAGAGCTTATTAATAAAGTACACTCTCATGGAGTGGGCTGACCCAAGAGAATGAAGCAGCCTCTCCTTACATTGTTTAGGGGTTTTTATATTTATGGGTGGAAATTTCTCTCCCCTCCCTCTTATGTGATCCTTTTGAAAAAACTAAAGCTGCATAAAAACATGGTTTGGGGAAGTAGGACTTATGGTTGAATAAGTGAGCCTTTTTTTACTTTCCTTATCTTTTCAATTTGAGGATAGCTGATAATGGGGAGGGCAAATTTATTCTCCTGCATTCTTTTTCTGATGACTTTATCTTTTTAATTTAGAGGAAGCTGATGATGGACTGGGCTAACTTCACCAGGGCCTGGGCCTGAGTGATCCCCAGGATGTAGACATGGATGATAACCTTCTGCTTTTCCTGTCACTCATGACTAACTTTCCACCTAACAGTTACAGAGTCTAAAATAAGTCCCAATTAGGCCACACATATTCATCCATGAACAAGTCATCAGAGCAGGAAATGTGATGCTCTGATTTTGTTTACAGTTATACTTATATGCTTACCACTGGAATCTGTGTCACCTGAATGAAAGTTGCAGAAAGGTTGGTTCCCTGAAAAAAACTAAGGGCACTATTATTTCAAAAAAGACAAATTGGATTATAAAAACAGCAAATAGAAACGTAACTGGGTTTCAGAGATTTTAACAAACATCACACAATCTCTGTCAAAATTTCTATCAAGGTCAAATTTACAACTAACTGTTTTCTCCCTCTTTGTAGGGACAAATGTTGAGTAAGTATAATTAAAAAGAAAATCTTCCCATCCTAAAAACTCCTCCAAAATGCTAAAAACAAACAAACAAATGATGTTATTATTGAAAAGCATTAAGCCTGAATGTAGTGTGCATCACAGACTAGTCTGCAATCTGCTAAATAATTAAAAAGACAGAAAAGAAATCTCATCTTTTCATATAGCCAAAAAGGTACAACCCATTACATACATGTTCTCAATATGAGCACTAACTAGTCCTTAAGTGGATATGACAGCATACTTTGTCACCCATAGTTCACCCTACATTCACTTAGTAATTGAAGGAACATCTGTGTTAGCTAGTTGTCCTAATCCAAAGAAAAAGCACACTTCTCATATCTTTTTTATTTTTTTCTTTTTGGTATGTAGGTAGCTCCCTGACTGGGAATTGAACCCAGGTTGCAGCACAGAAAGTGCCAACACCGAAGCCTTAAGCCACTACACCATCAGGGAACTCCCCTCATATCTTTATAACAAGAGGTAGTTTGCAATTTGGAATGAGGCAGTAACAAAGTTAAGCTCCTACTCTTTTACACAAATTGGGAGATAGAGATGTTATCTTTGTTGATATTTACCTTTTAAAAGTTGGTTCTCAAGACCTTGATAACAAGAGTGGTAAAGGTGGCAAGTTCTTTTTAACATATATTTAAAAAAAAAAACACTAAAAAGAACTTATTACAAGTTTTCTAAAGTAAACCCTCTAAGAAAAGGTAGGAGTATTCTCATCCCTTATTTTGAGCAATAAGAATTAAGCAATTTTTATTTGCCCTTATATAAGGGAAAAGGTAATAGAGAAAACACAGTGATCATGTGGCAAATATTTCCATAGAAGAGGAATGATATGAGAAATTATGGTAAATTCACCCTTGTGAAAGAGTTACTAGAGGAGTTATAAGAAAATTTTGGCAAATATCTAATTCATGTGGTCAATAAGAAAAAAACAGGCATTGTATTGTAGAGAAATATTGCCTCCCAACATGGCCGATAGCTTAGTCTGGGACACCCCCTTTCCAGGAGTCGCTTCCTGGTTCTTCTCCCTGAACTCCTATGCCTGTCAACTCTAGCCTGTGCATGGGAAACTGATGATAATTATGGAAGTGCTAGTCTATAAGTTTCCCCACTCTGCCTTTGTTTGGGGCTCAGACTTTGGAAACAACTCCTCTGAACCTGCTGTTGTAAAATAAGCAACCTGAACTTGCAAGTACTCCGAGTGCCGCATGGTTTTTCTGACAGGTGAACAGGTAGAACCTTTCTGCAACATTTTGGTTCCCTGACAGGGAAGCCCAATCTTGCTGACCATTTGCAGCCACCAGTTTGTGTAAGCACAGGTGGCGGAGAGTGGGAGGAGCCACAGAAGGAAAGGTGCACTCTGCCCACTTAGGCAGTCTCCAAGGTGGCTGCCTCTAGTCGACCCCATTTCGTGATCACCACTGGACTCATAGGAGGCTTGACAAGACAGGTTCCAGACCAGGCATCAGATACGGTATGGTCCCAGGGCCCCACTAAGTTAGGTCCATCCAAGTGAGTGGAAGGGGAAGTTGATCAACTGCCAGGGACTCACAAGAGTCCCAGAGCAAGAATTCAGCTGGGCAGTAATGTTATAACCTCTGAATGAATGTGCAAATATGTGAGTGAACTCAGATCATGGAGGCTTGCATCCACTGATCCACTCTGTGGCTCCACGGCCTAGGCTACAGAGTCCAAGTGGGCCCCAACCTGCAGATCCATAGTGACATCATAAGGCATAATGGTGATTTGTCCTCATGAGGACAACCAAGCCTGGGTTTTAGCCAAGATGTGGCTATAGTCCTGCAAGGGATGTGACCAGGTGGGCAACTGAGGGGTCTCCTTTGAGAAGCACCCCTTCCCTTTGCCTGTCTTGCGACAAAGGGAAACATCAGGTCAGGACATAGCAAACCCATGGTGTTAGACTGTATGTTGAAAAACTTTAGGAATGGCTTTTCTGGTGACTACAGAATTAAGATGACCCCCAGTAAGCTCCAGACCCTCTATGAGCTTGAATGGCCTGAGTTCCAGGTTGGATGGCCATGGGAAAGGACACTAGACATCTTGATGGTCCATCGTGTCTGGCAGGTCATTAGCAGAACTCCAGGACACCTGGATCAGTTCCCATATATAGATTCTTAGTTGGAAGTCACCCAGATTCTTCCCCCATGGATGCAGCTCCACTGCAATACTCAGGGAGAGGCCAAAGTCTTTATAGCACAAACCCAACTGGGTTGGAGACCTCACTGAATAAGGGCACACTCTGAATCTGTGCAAGCACTGTCAGCAGCTACTGCAGACTCTCTTTAATACTAAGGAACAATGAAGGATCTTAAGGGGGGGCCTGCCAATGGCTAGAGGAAAATGCCCCAGCAGGAGTAGCTGATCCCAGAACCTGGGCCCTAGTTGCTGCCCCTGAAGGATGCCCAGTCTGGGACTTCATGACCGAGAAAGAGCAGGACCAGATCCAGTGTTACTAAGAGGCACTACTCTGAGGAGTTTGGGCTGGAACAAAGAAACCGATGAACATGTCTAAGGTCTCCACAATCACATAGCAAGCAGAAGAGGCTCCCAGGGACTATTGAGAGACTCTGTGAGGCTTACTGGGTTTATATTCCCTTTGACCCTGAAGCGGCTGACCAGGGGGACTGAAACCCAAGAAAGGAGCCAAAGAAAGAACAGCCACCTAAGAGGGGAATTGGCAGCCACCCCCCCCCCCCCGCCCAGTGACCAATTAATGTGCTTACTGCAAGGAGATAGGACACTGGAAGAACGAGTGCCCCAACAGAGGGAATCCCCAAATGGCCAATAAGTACCAATGGGAACTCATGGGAAGGGATCTCATTGGCTTGGCCAGGCTGGACTCAGAATAAGAAAGACTGGTCTCTTCCTTTCTCAGCCCATGAGCCCATGGTCAAAGTAAAATTAAAAGGGGCCAACCTATGACTTTCATGGTCTACACCAGGGCCGAACACTCTGTAGTACCTCCCCATAGGGCCACTCAGTGAATGGACTGCCACCATCCTTGGAGAGACTGGGGACCATGCCACACAAAAGCAGTTCTGCAGAACCCACCTCTGCGAATTGGGAGGGCACATGACATGTCATAGTGCCTTATCCCTCTTCTGGTATAATACGTTCTCTCCAAGCTGGGGGCACTGAGTTCCAAACCATGTACTCCCTAGTGTGAGTGGAAGACAACCTGCCTGGGTTGGCCAACAACCAGGATCCAATTATTGTTGAACTGCTACCAGGGACATGCCCACAGAGGCAATGACAGTATCCAATCCCCCAGGAGGCCCAACTCGGCATACAGAAACATCTGTTTAAACACTCCCTTGCTGCCAGTAACAAAACCTGGGGGAAGGTACCGGCCAGTCCAGGATCTCTGGACAATAAAGAAGGTAACTATTTCCTTGCATCCCATGATTCCAAACCCATGTACTCTCCTTGGCCAAGTCCCTCAATCTGCCAAGTGGTTAACCTGCTTAAACCTCAAAGATTCCTTCTTCTACTTCCAGCTCGTGCCACAAGACCAGCCTTTTTGGCCTTTAAATGGACTGATCCAACCACGGGACACAAAACAGTGACAACGGACAAGCTTTTACAGCAGAAATCATCCAAATCCTGACAAAGGCACTCGGCATTACTTGGAAGATCCACACTGTTTACAGGCCCCAGAGTTCAAGGACAGTAGAGCACATGAACTGCACCCTAAAAGAGACTTTAGCCACGTTCAGTCAAGAAATGGGCCTGCTTTGGGTGGACTTGCTGCCTTTAGCCCTCCTGTTTTCCTAATGCACTCTGGAAAAGTTAGGGTTCTCCCATTTTGAGCTGATATACAGGAACGCTTACCCCCTGCTTGGGGAGCATACCAGGAAACCTCCATAAACTAGGTGAAAGAGCATAGTGAAGGAACTCCAGGCCCTGGAAATGGTCCTCTCCAAATTACAATGCTATACTACGGAGAGGGACCCCATCTCATTAAGTGACCCTGTCCATCCTTTTCAGGAAGGCGACCTAGTCTGGGTTAAGGACTGGAAAAAGAAACCTCTTAACCTACATTTAGGAGGGCTTCACACAATAATCTTAACAACCCCTACTGCTCTTAAGGTTTCAGGAATCATCCCATGGGTCCATCTCTTAAGAGTGAAAAAGGCCCACTCAGAGGAAAACACAGAGACTTGTAGAGCTCAGCAGAACCTGACAGACTTGCTCAAGATCCGACACCTCACGGGACCTCCAGACAATCGTTTTATCATTGATGGATCCCTGCACACTGTGGTTTTTGGCCACAGTGGGATTCACTGCCTTAATTCTGGGACTCGGACTTTCAGCGGCAGCCCTGATAGAATGGACTACCAGCCAGAGACTCTCACTTGCCCTGGCATATTGGGGCCTGTTGGGGTGTCTCTTGGCCCTCAGTTGCTTGTCTTCCTCCTCATCCTGGCTCTGTCTTCCTCTGAACCAGTCTGTCCCTGTCTGATGGGCAGAACCTTCACTGCCTGTACCTAAGACAATTTTCCCTAGATTTTGTTTTACAAATATCTATCATTTACAGAAACTTTTATTAAATAGTGAGAAAGGAAAAGGAAAATTGATTTGGGGAATAGAGTGAGGAATAGAATAGGGATATAGGGAAAGATAGAAATATTCCCCATGATTTTGGATTGGAAGATGGACAGAAAGCTAGTTATTAAGGAAAAGTGTAATCACACTATGATTCCTGTTATCTCTCTGGGGAAGAGGGTGTTTGGCAGACCTTGAAGAGGAATGGATACCCAAGTGGGAATGCCCCCATGGCAACCACAGTGGGATAACGACAATCAGATAAACCTTCCCAGTACCCTGATACATGATCTCAGGACCTCAGAACTACCCTGGCTGGTCTAGACCTCAAGAATGACTGAAAGGGATTTCTCTCCCTGGCTGTCAAGATGGAAGCACTAAATTAAACAGATGTTAAGTGAAGTAAATAAAGAATGTGGTACATCTTCTACAATTGAGATTTTGTACTAAAATTTGCAATTGCCCCTTGGGGAGAACCTCTCCTTAGATTTCAAAGAATGCATGCCCATCTTTATCAGAGCCTACCGCATTGCAGCTTATAGAATTGAAGAAGGTTCATTTTGAGATTATGGCTGTGATTGCTAATGAGCTGGTATACAGAGATGAATGTGGCCTCTCAGAAGTCATTGCTGCTTTTATATATGATAGTGGCTGTGATAAAGTTTGAGAGTATTGCACAGTATATTGGACCCCATCTTGGCAGGATGATCATCAGGAGGATGCTCAGAAAGAGAAGAGAATGAAAGCATGCAGACTAGATTCTGTCGATATGATTAACTGCCCTGTGATTCCCAGGAGAATGTGTAGAAAGAAAGAAAGTATGACTTAGGTTTAAATCCCTATATCAGATTTAAAAATTTTTTAAACTAAAACCAGAATGAAAAGAAAATAGCAAATACTTTCCTGAAAGTGAGTGGGATATAGGAGCAGATGTTGGCAGGTCCTGGGGTACAAAAGATCCTTACCTACCTTTTGCCTAGACATGCTATTCAAGATATATATTATCTTTTTTGACAGAGAATATTTTATTATGAAAATGATAACCTAACCAAACTTGAAAAGATTTGTAGAAATGTAAATTTAATTCAGGAAAAAAAAAGACTTTTGGATTTTGCTCAGGGTAAACACAAAACATGCCATAGCAATGGAAGACAACTAAGGCCAAGAATCTGTAGAACCTGATGGATGCCTAAGGCACTTGGCCTCTGAAAGCATACAAGTGACTTTGGCTGAATCTGTGACTTCAGCTGAATCTTTGCAGACTTAAAAGAGGCTTTCCCTTCTTGTGGAAAACAGTGTATACTAGATACTCATAAGCATTTTAAATATACATCAGAAAGCTGGAGACAAAATCATTGCATTTACACAGATGCTACAGATTCTACTAACAGGAGACTGGCCCAGGAAATCTAGATACAGAAACCATTTAGGACAGATTTTGGCAGGAGAATTCCTGACAGAAATTTTTCAGAATTTTGAGAAGCCAGGTGGTAGCATGTTTGCGCTCTCTAAATACACATTGCTAAGTGAAAGGAAATTTGATTCCTCACCAGATGGATATGTACTTGATTCTGCTATCAAGATAACAGCCTAGGGCACTTGCAGAGCAACTGTGATTAATGGCATTGCTGCACCATTAAGCGTTTAGAAAAATGAAAACAGCCCCTTTTTGCCTTTCTTAATGAGAGTCACAGATATTTCATGGTACATTGTGCCAATTAAGAAAACTCACAAGTAGTTATACAGAAGACAAAAATTGGGGAATGTCAGAATGTCTAGAAAGCACACACTACTTCTACATTGATATAGCTTCATCCAGTGCCTATATCGTTTTTTTTTTTGTTTTGTTTTTTTTGGTTTTTTTTTGTTTTTTTTTTTTTGCATCAGACAACTGAGACAGTGTAATGGGAAAGAAAGAGGCAGATAATGAATGCTGGGTTATTGAATGAATGGTTAATTCATAAATCAGCTATCCTATTCCATACCTTAATGTTAGACAAAATGAGCAGGAGACGATAACCAACAATTTGTCCCAAGAATCTATGGCACACATAGGTACATTGTAGGGAAACTGAAAAACCTAAAGGGCAAAGATTAATCTGAAAAGTCACCAGAGAAAAGAGACAGATTAACTAAAACAAAATGAATGTTATCAGGTTGATTTATCACATCAGCAAAAACAGATGCCAGAAGACATACACAAAGAAACATAGAGAAAATCAATAAATCTGAAGATTTGCTCTCTGAAAAGGCTAATAAAATTTTAAAAACGAAATCAGATTAAGAAAAATAAAGAAGGGGATAATGCAAAAATGAATAAAATAAGGGAAAGATTGACAATTACAGAATTTAAATAATCACACCAGAATACTATTAATAACACTTTTAATTTATAAAAAATATTATTAAAATATATTTAAATGAATAAATAACAATATATTCATAACCATTAATAAATTTGAACTGGTAGTCAATTTCCAACTTTACCCCAATAAATAAGACACCAGAGCCAAGAAGTTTTACAGGAAAGTTTATTCAAATTTTCAAGCAATATAATTAAAATTATTTCCAGGAATGAAAGAGGAAGAAAGCTATTCAAAATATTTTAACAAACTAGTATAACCTTTGTACCAAACGAGAAGAACATAGTACAAAAAATAAGCATATACCATAGAAACAAAAATCTTAGATATATTATTACACTTAATCTAGCTGTGTATGTGCATGCTCATGAGTGTACATAAACATAATGATCAAGGATATTTTATCTTAGGAATACAAGGATGCAAAATTATCAGAAAATCTATGCAATTTATCACATTGATAATTATAGTAGAAAACAATATCAACAGATGGCAAAAACAATTTGATAAAATAATCATTCAAGGGGTTCTCTTAGTGGTGTAGTGACTAGGCTTCAATACTCTCAGTGCCATGGCCTGGGTTCAATTCCCAGCCAGGGAACCACAAAAAAAAAAAAAAAAGGTAATCTTTCAAGACTGAAATTATAAACAGACTAAGAATAAATGAATACTTCCTTGATATGATAAATAAATCTATTTTAAAAACCTATAAAAAACATTTAATGGTAAGACATTAAAATCACATTCATTATTCAAGAACAAAATAAAATTACTGCCATCACTCCTACTACTTAACATTGTACTATAAATTCTAAATGAAACACTAAGAAAAAGAAGTAAGATATAATTGAAAAAAGAAAGACAAAATTGTCATTGTTTGCTGATAAGGAAGTCCAGCAAAGTTGCTAAACACAAGTCAACAACAATAAAAAAATCAACAGTGTTTCTATTCAATAGAAATAATCTATTAAAAAATGTAATAAAAAAGAAATGATCTAGTATTTTAAAAGTTTAAAGTGTAACTTCCTTGGAGTAAAATAAAAAAAAATAATGTAAAACAAAACAAAAGCAAAAAAATCTTTTAAGAAGAAAGAATCTATATTTTGTTTTCTAGGGAGTTCCCTCGTGGTGTAGTGGCTTAAGCCTTCGGTGCTGTCAATGCTGCGACCTGGGTTCGATTCCCAGCCAGGGAACTACCCACATAAAAAAATAATAATAATAATATATTTTGTTTTCTAAAAACATAAATGCTTTAAAGAAATGGAGAATAAACCACATTCATTAATGGAAGCATCAATATCATAAAATGAAAATTCTCCCCCAAATTAGTCTGTAAATTCAAAATTATATAAGGAAATTTTTTACTAGATAGATTCTAGAATTCATATTGAGGACTAAAAGTTCTTCTTCCACACATTAAGATTTAGGACAATGATATCTTAATAATACTGATGCTGATTAATGGAGCAGAATTGATGACCCAGGAAAATATCAGTACACATTAGTACTTGATATAGTTGCCACTTTAATGAAGTGAGAAAATTGGCTTATCTTTTGTTAAAAGATCCATACCTTACCATACCAACAAAAGAACACTTAACTATGTAAATGTTTAAAATAAATGTTAAAACTATAATTAGAAAATATAAATGATAACTTTGTAACACTGGGGTAGGAATGGATCTTTAAATATGACAAAAAAAGCAGACATAAAGAAAACCATTGATGGAGTTATGTCAAACCTTTAAACTTCTGTATATAAAACAGCATAAAAAGTTAAAAACACAACATAGATTTGGAGAAGCTATTTGTGACATTATTTACAGTAGTATTGGAATATAAAGAAAATTAAATCAATGGAGAATTGCAGAAGAGAAAATTGAAATGTCTAAGAAAATACAAAAGATGTGATGAAAAGGAAAATTACTGACATAGCTGCTTAATGTAAATTCTGTGAACTGTTTTAATGTAAATTCTGTGAACTCTAACTTCTGCATTCCCTCCACCAGTTGCCTAATGTATGCATTTAGCTTCTGTAACCCTGCTTGCTTATCACATCAGCCAGCCCCCAACCCAACCCTATGAGTCTGAAAAGCCTTTTAGTTGGGGTTCAAAATTTGGAGACTTTAACCCCTCTGAGCCCGCTGGCATAATGAAACTGGTTTTCCAACTCTCTCAGTACCGTTTGACTTCCTTGATTACCTTACCTGCTGCAACATTTTGGTTCCCTCACCGGGAAGCCAACCGTGCTGGCCTGTTGTGCCACCAGCATGGTGATGGAAGCCAATGGGCAGTGGAAGTCCTACTGAGTTGAAGGAGGCAGCATCATCCGGAACCTTTATGAGACCTCCTTCCCAGAAGGGCCACTGCGCCCAGAGGTGACCTGCACTGGCCCGACCCCACGGAGAGACAGAGTAAACACTTCAGGGATCAGGACTCTGGATAAGGTAATGTCCCGGGACCAAAGCTGCAGTCAGGCCCATCTTTGAATAGAAGGGGAGCTTGATCACCTCCCAAAGTCTCCAATGTGAGATGCCAAGTAGGGAAAACCCAGGGGCTGAGAGGGATATTTATTAACCTCTGTGTGATTGGATATGTGACTGTGTGAATGTGTGACAGTGTGATTATGTCTATGGCTCCATGGCAATAACTATGGAGTCCAAGTGGGCCCTAACCTGTAGTTCTGTGGTGATGTCATAAAGCAAAACAGTGACTTGTCCTCTCATGGACAACCAGACCCAGAGTTTATACAGGTGGGCCTTAGGCAAAATGTACCGTAAAGTCCCAGGAGGAATGCGGCCAGGTAGGTATCTGAAAGGCCTCCTCCGGGGGCTCCCATCCTTCCTTTGTTTTGCGACATTGGCCACAGAAGGGCGCCTGGGAGGATCATATTTGGTGCATAAAGAAATGGAGTCTAGCCAGTCCAAACCAATTGTATTAGATTGTGTGCTCAAAAACTTCAACAAAGGTTATTCTGATGACTACTGTCTCAAATTGACATGAGGAAAACTACCAACTTTCTGTAAAATTGACTGGCCCAATTTCCTGGTTGGCTGGCCACCAGAAGGGACCTTGGGGAGGTCCAAGGTCTTCACAGTTTACAAAGTAATTACTAGGAGTCCTGGCCACCATACCAGTTTCCCTACATAGACTCATGGTTGCAAATAGCATGGACTCTCCCTCCTTCGGCTCAGTTCTGCACAAACAGTAAGGGACAGTGCAAGGTTTTAATAGCTCAACCCTAAAAGAGGGGAAACTCCAGAAGCTGATTCATCAGGGAGACCCAAAGGAGGAACTGGCCCCTCTGTCATTCACTCTGCCTGCCTCTCAAGGGCCAACAGCTCACCTGGCACCCACCTACCTGCCTGAAAATCCCCTGCCATCTGTTTCTCTCCCTCCTAAACTAGAGCAAGATGGTTCACTTGTTTAGAACTTAAGGACCCTTTATTTTGCCCAAGAGTAGCCCTGGTAAGCTGACCACCATTTGCTTTTGAATGGGAGGAACCCCTGACTGGAAGAAAGGCTCAACTCACCTGGATGCACATACCCCAGGGCTTCAAAAACTCACCCACTCTTTTCAGTGAAGCATTGTCCATCGATCTTGCAGTCTTCTCCAGAGAATAAATAAACTGTGCACTTCTAAAATATGTAGATCACCTCTTTTTGGCAAGCAGTTCCCAGAAGACTGCTGGAAGGGCACCAAAATTCTCCAGCAGTTACTAACTGACACAGAATACAACGTATCCTGGAAAAAGCACAAATCTGCTGGCTCAAAGTTTGGTATCTTGGCTTCATCATTACTCATGGGCATCACTCCTTAGGACCAGAAAGAAAAGAGACTGTCTGTTCAATTACTCCATCTGACAGCAAAAGAAAGGTTTGAGAATTTCTAGAGGCAGCAGGGTTCTGCTGCATCTGGATCCCAGGGTTGTCAGGCATAACAAAGCCCCTTTATGAATCCCTGACTGGACTGGAGAATGAGTCTTTGAAATGGGAAAATAAACAAGAAGTTGCCTTCCAGGAAATGAAGAGACTACTTACTTGCACACCGGTGCTAGGTTTCCCAGATGTGAATCAGGAATCTGACCTTTTCATCTGTGAAAAGAGTCACATGGCCTTGGGGGTCCTCACCCAAACTGCTGGACCTTGGCAAAGGCCCATGGCCTACCTGTTTAAGCAAATGAACCTGGTAGCTGCTGGATGACTATCTTGCCTCTAAGCACTGGCGGCCATGGTCACTTTCATGCAGGAAGTTGAAAAGCTTACCCTAGGCCAGAACATCCACATGAAAGTCCCCCATGGGGTAAGAGCCTTAATGAAGAGCCAAGGCTACTGATGATTCACTAGTGCCTGGATGGCACACTACCAAGGCCTAATGTGTGAGAACCCATGGGTGACATTAGAAACAGTGAGCACCCTGAATCCAGCCATATTCCTTCCTGCAGAAGTGGGCCCACCTGACCATAACTGTGAGGAAACCATGGATGAACTCTTCTCCGGCTGGCCCAATCTTGGTGGCATTCCCTTCTTAGCGCCTGACCTGGTAGTCTTCACAGACAGGAGCAGCTTCATCCAGAATGAGGAATGAAAGGTCAGTTATTCAATAAGTACTCAAGACCAAGTCATCAAGGCTGGGGCACTGCCACAAGGATGGTCAGCCCACGGCCAAACTATTGGCCCTAACTCAGGTGCTCAGGTATACAGAGGGAAAGAAAGTCAACATTTACATTGACTACAAATAAGCCTTTGCCAATTTACATATACATAGGGGACTTTTACAAAGGAAGAGGACTACTTAGGCCTGGAGAAAAGGAGGTTAAAAACAAAGAAGAAATTCTCCAGCTACTTGAAGCTGTTTGGCAACCAAAGGAAATAGCTGCAAAGGACCCCAAAGGGGGACTGACCCAATCAGTTAGGGGAACAACTTGGTGGATCAGGCAGCACGAGAAGCTGCTGTTCAGAACAGGATGGCCCCAAACCTGGACCCAGCCTCCAAGGTACTTTTAGTGCCAAGCCTACCAGAAAATCCAAGGTACACTCAAGGGGAAGACCAATGGAGAAAGGCCAAGGGGAGCACCCATACTAATGAGGGCTACTGGCAACTACTGGATTGGAGACTTTTCATTCCCAGGGGATTAGCTTATCACCTGATCAAACAATACCATGACCTGACTCACTGGGGAAAGATGGCTCTTGAAAAAGAACTCACCAGATATTACTACATTGCCAGGCTCCTGGCCCTATGTGCTCAAATCAGCACTAGATGTACAACCTGTGCTAAAAACAATGCAGGAAAGTGTCTTAAACAGGTCCTAGAAATTCAGACCACCACGACAGCACTGTTTGAAGATATAGAAATTGACTTTACTGAGGTAAAGTCATGTTGAGGCCATAAATATCTATTTGTTTTAGTCTGCATGTACTCAAAATGTGTCAAGGCCTTTCCCACTTCCACCAATAAGGTACAAGAGTTTCTAAAGGCCCTGGTGAAAGGAAGAATATGTCGCTATGGAGTTACCCTTTCAATAGGATCTGACAATGAATTCCTGACATTAGGAAAAACCTTTCACACAATAAGCTAAGATGTCTTAGACCGGGCCTCAATCCCTTTAGGAAACGAGGTCCACCCCTACCAGCTGGGAGATATGATCTGGGTTAAGGACTGGAAAAAAGAACCCCTACAACCTGTATGGACAGGCCCACACATGTTTATACTGGTTACTCTGACTCCTGTTAAAATTGCAGGTACAGAGCCCTGGATCCACCATACTTGGGTCAAAAAAGCCTATGCCAGAGACCCATTGGAGTCCTGGACAATCCAAGATGATCCTGCACGACCATTGCAAATGACACTGCAAAAGGTGTCGGACATCCAGTCCAGGACCAAGTGAAGGATGCATAGACCAGCAGTAAAACGATAATGACCTGCCAGTCACTTCTCCTAGCTGGTGCCAGGATTCTGGCCCTGCTCTTAGCTACAGGACTGGGTGGGGGCACTCCCGTACACTAGGACCCTGTATCTTCTGGGTTACTACTCAGTTCATTAAAACCATGGTGAACAGGGCAACTACCGCTCAAGTACTAGCTTTACAGGGATACCAGCCCCTGGCCTACACTGAATTGGAGATATATGGTGATGCCTCATAAACAGAGTTATAAGGGCATCAAAGGGTGGAATGAAATGGAAAATTACTGACAAAGTTGCTTAAAGTAAATTCTGTAAACTGTTTTAATGTAAATTCTGTGAAATCCACTTCTGCATTTCTTCTACCAGTTGCCTAATGTAGGCATTTAGCTTCTATAACCCTGCTTGCTTATTGCATCAGCAAGCACACACACAAACCCTATAAAAAACATGAAAAGTCTGTTACTTTGGGCTCAGAATTTGGACACTGCAACTCCTCTGAGCCTGCCTGTGTAATAAAATTCATTCTCCAACTCTCTGAGTGCCGTTTGGGTTCCTTGATTACCTCTCCTGCCACACCAGTGATGCTCTCACTAGTAATCTAAAGAAAAGCAAAACAAACATAAAATCACTTATCACATTTTCAAAAAACTAAACTTCATAAATGTTTGTGAAAGGTGTATAGAATTGTAAACAAGAGCAAATTAATGATAGCTGGCCAATGCTAAAAATGTACATTTTAAATAGAAGTAATTACAGTTATGTGAATAAAATTAAGTACCAGATAGATTTAACAAATATCTATTAGTAAAGGCCTGAGTTAGAAGAAAAGAAAAATTGGACTGTGGAGAGACACAAAGTGGAAACCAGCTCTATTTACAATGTTTTTATTTTATTAAAAATACAATTTGAATCACATGTTAACATTTATTAATTCTTGGTGGTAATTAAATGGGTATCAATATCAGCAACTTAGTTCTTTTAGTTTTTCATATATTTAAACTTCACACACACACAAGCACATACACACATACACAAAACAAACTGACTAAAATGAAACTAACTGGATCTTTTGAGAGTGTGAAGAACAAAATTGGGTTTAGATTGGGAAGCCAGTTCTGGACTAAGGTTGAGTTGAGGTAAGCAGCAATGAAAACAAGAAATTTGGTTGGAGGGAGAGAGAGAGGGCAAGTGAGAGGGAGAGGGAGGGAGGGAGGGAGGGAGAGAGAGAGGGAGAGAGAGAGAGAGAGAGAGAGAGAGAGAGAGAGAGAGAGAGAGGCAGTCTGTCTTTCTCAGTTGGGGTAGAAGGTGGTGAGGTGACTGAGAGGAGAGGCCTAGAAGGTAACATGGACATTAAGCGAGATTCATGTAGTACTTGAGAATAGCGAACAATAATACTGAGAGATAGGGAGAATTATAAAATCATGAATGAATCTTTTATCTAGTGGACTGCTGGGGGTATAACATCTTCTGATACTTCAGAAGACAAGTCATCTCCTAGGAAAATCACTATGCTGGGAGTTATGAGCTGATCTTACTCAGGTAAGCCTCATCCTATCGGCCTCAGAAACAAAATCAGAACATAACAGGTACTTTCACTCTTGAATTCCTCAGTCTCTTTGATGCTCTTCTATAGGAAAAGATTGAAAAGAGGCCCTTCTACATTCTGTCTGCCTCTTTCCTTTTCAAATAATCACAGAGTTTAGCAGTTTGAAGATGTTGTTCACAGATACTAGTCACTGTATTAGATAGTTCATCTATAGGGTAGCATTTTCAATATAGACACATTTCTTCCTGCTTAAAAATATTATGAATAATAATTTTGTTATGAGCTGGAATAAATTAATTGCTGTCTGCCATATTTCTTCTACAAAAAGAAATGAAAGAATCAAATGATTCTGTATTGTCAGCCCAGGCAAACACCACATCATTTCTATTGAATGCTTTCAACAATTCTCCTGGTGATTCTTCTAACAAAGAACCAAAAAGAAAATTAGGGGGAAAAATGACTCTAAAATGTATAATAGAAAGAGACTGATAGTCCATATAGTAAGCATTATTACCTACTGCTGCCCAGTGGCCACTTGGAAAATAATCAAAGATTAATTAAATAATTATCTATAGTTCCCTGCAGAGGAGAAAATAGCATTTTTTTTCACCTGAAATTTGAAATAGCACACATTTTCAACAAAACAATGGATAATAATTTAGGTCACTTGGAGTGTGGATTCAGTTCAGGGTGTATATCCAGCTATAACAAGGTTTTGCTGGTGATCCTAAATGGGGAAATGTCATTTCTGCTCCTCATTTTAACTGTGAAGCTAGGATGATAATTAGCTACTACTGGATTTATGATAAACATTCACATATTGTTTGAAGACCCTTTTCTTAGTTGATTATATTGAGAAGTTTTACATGTTAAAACAAAAGACCTGAACACAGAGGGAATAACAAGTATGATACGAGAATAAATCCTTGGGTTTAATTGTAACCTGTAGGTCCTGCTGATCACCTAAAAAGGACTCAAGCATCTCACCAACAGTAGTATATTTTTGTACATCACTCCCTTGAATGCTCTTTTAATGCAGTGCCAGCATATAATCTAATTGTAGAGAATAACATCCATTGTAAAAATTGATGAAAGCTATTATGTTATAGATTAACTGAGATTATGTCAGAAAGTGGTAATAATAATCTCTTTGCACAAAGAAGAATGAGGAAAAGCACTTCATTTCTTCCTCATAAAGACTTCTCACTAAAGGAGCATTCCAACATGAGCTAAACAAATAACATCCACTGAGGTATTGGAAGAAAATAATGTAAATTATATTTATATTTATTTTTGATCACATGCTTTTTGATTCTTACATTGTGTTTGTTTTATAATTCACAAAATTACTATTGTGATATATGTTTATAATGAGTACAGTACATAAATAAGTAAAGCAACAATACCGTTTCATACTGTGGGGGAGAAAAAAAACTTCTATGTTTTTAGATTCTTGGCTGAGACCTCTTTGTAATAAGACAGATAAACAAGAGAAAAACAAGCCAAAATTTAATAGCATGGATACCTCTTCTTTACATGGGAGAGACCCAGGAAAACTGAGTAACCCCCAAATAGGCCAAGCCACCACCTTAAATATCATCTCCAGCTAAATAGAAAAATAATGTTGAGGGGAGTGGGGTTGATTCAATTATAGGAGGTTACCAAAACCATAATAAACAAGGGTATGGTTGTTATGCAGATTTAGGTGTTTGCCTTCTCCATTGATAAGAGTTGCTAAAGATGTGGTCATCATCCTCTTCCTGGTACTGAGAGGGAGGTGGCCATACAAATAGGGATTTCCCTTATGAATGTAAATGTCTCTTACAAAAGGGTAACTTCTACTAGATTTTCAGAGCTTCTCCCATTTCTGCTATTTTTTAAAAAATAACCAGCTGAAGATAATTGTTGCACCACATGGTCTATTTTGGGGTGGCAAATTTTGCTTCACTTCAAGGTCTTTATTAAGTCTTAGCTAAATAAATCTTTTAATTGGTCACTCTGCTTCTAGTATTTTTCAGATCCCTCCAATTCTCTCTCTACATTGCCAACACAGACATCTTTCTAAAGTGTACATCTGATTTTGTTATTCTCCTGCTTAAAATCTGTACAAAGTCTCCTTATTGCCTGAAGAAAAAAAAATCCATAAGGAAAAAATCCATAAGTCATGATCTGGTCAGTGCCTACTTCTCCAGGTTCATTTAATTTCATATCCCCTTGATAGTCTTCACTCAAATTGTACTGAACTACTTCAATTCATGTTAAATTTGTTCAGATCACACTTCACCTATAACAGTATTTTGAATTGGAAGTTTGAACTGAGTCACCACAGTACAATTGACATGGGATTCCAAAATGAAGTTATAGAACACAAAGCAGATTTTCACAATGGAAAACCTTTGAACAAGATAGAGATTAGTTTTACCTGTTTGGGAAACAATATGAGATGAGTGGTTATGATAAAGTAGGCAGGAAGGTAGATATGAGCAGGGAAGGAGAAATAGTCTTTGTTTATTATCACCTGCCTCTAAAATAAAGGCTAAAGAGAAGGAATGTGGGAAGAGGCAATTGCCTGATAGTAGACCTATTAACAGATATCCTAAATCAAAGAGTAAAGAGTTGTAAAATAAGGTCTGATCTATTATCAGCGATCCTCAAATTGAAAAGATAAGGAAAGGAGAAATAGCCCCACTCATTCAACCATAAGTCCTACTTCCCAAAACCATATTACTACAGCTTTGGCACTTTTCAGAAGGGTCACACGGAAAAGGAAGGGGAAGGAGCTTATTTCTATAGATATAAGAACCCCTCTCTTGGGCCAGCCTGCTTCACTCTTAACTATCTTACACATTTACAAACTGTCTCTTGACTGAGTTATTTTCTTGAAGAGGCAAGACCCAAGGGAAAATCACCGTTTTACAATAATGGTTATATGCAGGAAGTTCATTGGGAGAATTCTAGAAAGATGTATTTGTAGAGAAATAAGAAAGGCAGGTTTGAACAGAGAACGAATATGCTCTCCACACTGCTTTACAAGTGAGGCCTTAGAGAATACTCCAGAGATCTCCAGAACATAAGTACACAGCTTTTCACAGCTGTACCAAATTGAAAAAGTGGGTTGGGCTTTTGAACTTTTACATCTGCCAATCATTGTCCATACATCACTTGGTGGAAAGGTAATTGTAATCTTGGATGAGGAGGTAAGGCCTTTTGAGGTGTTCAGTTGTGAGCCATCAGCATAAGATATTCCCAGCATTGGCAGTGAAGACGATATAAGGGTAGATCAACACATTACCTACTAGAAAGTTCTACATCTGAAAGATGTTAAAAGTTTAAGTGAAAAAAGGTAAGGAAAAGACTTGTGAATGGTTATTGTTAGTTAAAAGAGAATTGGTCTTGTGCCCAGAAAAAGAAAAATGTTGGAGAGCCACTATTGTTTCCAGGTTCAGGTGCTGCTTCCTGCCTCCAAAAATCAAGAGACAAGGTTGGTGAAAAGAAAAGTAGGTTTATTCAAATTGCTGGCATTCTGGGAGGATGTCAGACTTCTGTCCAAAGGCCATCTCTCTGATCCTAGCATGACCAAAAGGCTTTATAGACACCTAAGAAGAAGCAGAACAGAGGAAAGGGGGAGGTGGCCCAGCACTTTGCTTTCCAGTGGTTTCAGGGATTAGGGTGGATCTTATGACTTTGAAAAGACTTCTTGAATTTGGTACTTATAGTGATTAGAAACTGGTGTGCATAATAAACAGTGATTTAAACTGCAAGGAGGGAAACAAAGAATAGATAAAGGTTTTAAATTTTTAAATTGAACTGAACTTAGGGTGTTACAGCCTGAAAATAGAGAATAGTGTGTCACCATTAAACTCATTCACTTCAAGTTTAGAGAAGGAAACTTCAAGACCAATTTAAAAAAGCTGAAGTAGGGCATATGGCAACAAAATGGCAGCATGGGAGGGACCTCATAAAAACTCCTTTGGAGATTACAACTAATAAAACACCTATACTTCAACCAAGGACACTCTATACAATGCACAATCACAGCTAAGAAACCCACTCATCCCATTAAGGTACCTACAGGTGGGCAGAGAGTTAAACAAAGGAGAAATAAAAGGGAAAGTGTGGGGACATTGCCGTGGGTGTGTCCCTGCTTGGAACTCTACTGTTGAGGGAGGGAGGAGGAATAAGTTGGCAGAGCACTCCAGGCCTCAGTTGGTTTTCAGAACATAGGAAGGGAGGCCCACAGGCAGGGTATGGGATTCTGCAACCACCTCACTTTGGGTCCAGGAGGTGCAGACTGCCCAGCAAAATTCAGTGGCTACATTTCACTCTGGTTCCCAAAAAGGAGGAACAATGGGGAAGTGAAGAGCCACAGCATGAACACTCTGGCTGGGAAGGAGGAAGAGAGGGGGTTTCAAGTGCAGTTCTCAGTCCACAACCAGCATGGTTTGAAAGACCATCAGACAGGTTTGACCCCAAGGCTGAGGACAGAATCTCCTGGGGCAATCCAAGAACAGAAAGGCCCAATCACATCCAAACTCACTGCATGACTCCTGGAGACTCAAGAAGAAAATAAATCTGGAAGCACCCCCAACCCCTGACCTCTGCCCACCCAGTATCACCAATGAACACCAAAAAAACTGTAGTAGCAAGGGTCCAGAGAAGATGGAAAAATGACAAACCAAAGAATGGGAGCTCAAAATAAAAAGATGGGGACAGTACTCAAGGCAATGATTATAAAAATACTTACGGAATTGAATGATAATTTCAACAGAGAGACAGCAAGCATTAAAGATTTACAAACCATTATAAAGGACCAGAAGGGGGTAATGACTACATTAACTGAAATGAAGAGTTGAATAAAAGTCATTAAACTAGATGAAATATAAGTGCAAAGCAGTGATTTGCAGGAAAGCCAGCAGAAAACACCCAGCCAGAACAGTTAAACCATTATAATTTCTAAAAAAAAAAAAAAAATGAGAATAGATTGAGATTTCTTGGACTATATCAAATGAAAAAAAAAATCAGAATAATAGGTGTGCTAGAAGGGACAGTGGAAAAGCACAGGGCCAAGAAAATATTTGAAGAAATAATGACGGAAAAATTTTGTAATTTGGTGAAGGAAATAAACGTACAAATCCAGGATGCACAGAGAATTCTAAACAAGATGATCCCAAATAAGAATACACTGAGACACATCATAATTAAAATGGCAAAAGTTAAAAAAAAGGAGAAAATTATAAAAACAGCAAGAGAAATGCAAGTAGTAACTTATAAAGGTACACCTGTTTGACTCTCAACTGATTTCTCATCAGCGACTATACAGGCCAGAAAGGATTGACAGAAAATATTCAACATGATGGAAATCAAGGATCTACAGCCAATAACATATCCAGCAAGGCTAGCATTCAAAATGGAAGGATGGATAGACGGTTTCTCAGATAAGGAAATGCTAAAGAAAAACACCACCACCAAATCCCTACTACAAAGAATGTTAGAGAGATTTCTTTTTTTTTAATTCATTTTTATTGTTAGACTTATTGGGGTGACATCTGTTAGCAAGGATTACATAGGTTTCAGGCATACAATTCTACAGTGCATTGTCGATGGGAGTTGGGCTGGGAGAGTGGGTTAAATAAGGAAAAGGGATGGAGAAATTTAGTTTGGTTGTTAACATAAAATTGAAAGCAATAAAGAAACAAAACTCATGGACACAGTCAATAATTTAGTAGTTTCCTGAAGGTAAGGGAGGGGAGTGGGGAGAAGGGACAAAGACACAAATATATGGTGATGGAAAGAGAAATGACTCTGAATGATGTACACATAATACAACACAAAGAAGATGTAATGTAGAATTGCATACCTGGAACCTTTGTAATTTTTGCTGATCAATGTCACCCCAACATATTTTTTAAGAAATACAATAAAAAGTATTGAATTAAAAAAAATTCTGATATAAGTCTATTGAAGTTTGCAAAACATAGTAACAAATAATGTGGCATTTATCAAGTATGTAACTTCTTCTGTTACCAGAGAACAAAAAAGTTCTTGTATTCTCACTGGAAGGTATTGCAGGATGTACAAATAAAAATAGTAAAGCCATGCAAAAGCAAGCAAGCTGAAGATTTATTGAAAGAAAGAAAAAAAAGATACACTCTCAAAATAATGGGAGTGGGAAGGCCAGGAAAAAGGCAACTGCACCAGAGAACAAAGAAATTTAGGATGATATTGGAATGAGAGTGCAAAATATTCAGGGGTGGCATTGATGGCATTCCTAGAGTGGGCCTTTGCTGACCACTCCTTCCCCATTGGGAGGAGGAATTCCTTTGTAGGAACTGTCATGGTGACACAGGGGTGGAGAATTTTTCCTGCCTGTGGTGCTAATAGTGTTATAATACATTATAATTAGTTGTAGCTGCAACTTTTCTTAAGAATGATCTTATCTCCTCTTTTCTTTGATTTTTGTCCTTTCCTGCTTCCCTTCTCCTCTTTACCATGGTGGTAACACTTTTAACTTCTGTTTCAACTGTACAATAAGTACAAATATATTTACTTTATTGATGGTTATGAAGATAAAAATAAGATAATTGATCTGATTAACTTATCATAGAACCTGACAGAGTAATTCATTGATCAATATTAGTTCCTTTAATAGCTCCTAAACTTTGCTCAAGTCATACATTCTTTAATGAAGCCTTAAATGAGCATTATTTTTAAAATCATTATTTCCTACTACTCATGTCAAAATTTCTTTATACGCTACCTATTTATTTTTCTCCATAGTGAAAAATATATTACAGTGAGGATGCTCACCTACAGAGGAAAGGAAATAATTCATACTCCAGTTCCTAGTAGTTCTTCGAATTTGTAATACCTAGTAGGAATCTGGGTGAAGAATAGCAGATTTTTACAACTTCTAGAAGAGTCCAATTCAGTGTTATGCTGGAACCATCTTGTTCATCAAACAAGAATTTTATTAAATCTTTAGAAATGTGCAAGCTGGTTCCCACAGTCATTATTGAAATCATAATGAACTTACAATTAAATACATTATATTAAAAGCAAACGTGATAAATATTCAAAACATCTTAAATATTTCACTCCATTTTACTATTATCTATTCACTTGAGGTTATTTATACCTATTATATCTGTATGATGGATATACTAGATAACACCAAGCTACTGTGCATCTCTTGCTACTGACACATTCAGTGACATCAGGTTCATAGCTTTAAATTGGTCATAGTGGGAATATTACCACAGAAATCAGCAAATGTAATCAATCAGGGCTTTTTCACCCCAAAAGCCAGTTGCTAAACATTTACCAGTGCACAATCTGATAATGTTATACCAGCAGTTTTCAACCACAGTATTACACTAGTTGCTTACTATCTGCCCTCCTTAATGCCACATATCAGAGTTTCACAACATGCTTATAGCCATCCTCACTGAAGCCTTGAACAGAATATAGGGTAAATTAAATCTATAAAGGGGTGGATCATCCTATGTCCTCAAAAATAAACTCTGGTTTGGGAACCTCTTAAGCCTATAAGGTTCTCTCTGGAACAGCTGATATTAAGCATATTTCACTTTGAGAGTTTACATGCATGCACACGCACACACACACACACACACACACACACACACACATACACACATCTAAGAGATTCAAATGACAAACAGTTAAATAAATCTGAACAATACTCTAAAATATTTATAAATTTAGATTTTGTGTGAAAAAGTAAAGTATGATCTTAAATAAATTATAAATTCTACCAAATACTTAAATATATTTAGAGAGTAAATTAATAAACTTTTGGTACAATAAATATATGTCAAATTAAATTCAAAATATTTTAAACAGCCGGTACTCTAATAGTGTACACTAATGTTTTCACAGAGTTCGGAAATAATGGTTAAAAATATTTTATGGTACTAAAACATTTTTCTTTTTGGCACAGAGAGAAATTTATCTACAAGGGCCCATTACAATGAGGGGAAATGGGCAGAAGTTAACTCTGCCAAATACAATTAAAAATAAATCTTATAATTTGCATGTCATTGCATGGGTTCCCAAGTAATTAAAAGCACATTCAAAAGTTTATATTGGGTACATACTCAATTGGGTATATAGGCATACTTTATTTAATTGCAAGTTGCTTTATTGTGCTTCAAAGACATTACATTTTTACAAATTGAAGGTTATGATCTTCCACCAGCAAAAAGATTACCACTCATTTTATTGCGATACTTGCTTTACTGTGGTGCTCTAGAACCAAACCCATAATATCTCCAAAGCATGCCTATATTTTTATTGGAATCTAGATAGAAAAATTATTGAGGAGAGAGAATAATTCAGACATATTAAAGACAACTCTTGAAGTTTACATTTGCAATAAGTTCTGTACTCATGTAAATTCAGTATTTAATAATGGATACATATATGTGTGTGTGTGTGTGTGTGTGTGTAATAAAAAAATCTAGCCATAAATGCCTCCATTTTTTTTATATTACAGGACTGAATAGTTTCTGGACAGTCCTCATATTTGTAGCTTACTATTTAAAAATAACAAAGAAATGGACACAGACTACTTTGGTTTAAAACCTGTTTTGTTTTTTCCTTATTTTTCAACACCTATACTATTATAATAGATTGATGACTTTGGACAAGTTATTTAAAATATCCATGCCTCAGTTTCCTTAAGGATAATAATAATAGTTAACTCATACATTTGTAAAAATAACATGAATTAATGGTAAAAGTGCTTAGAAAAAATGCTCAACACATAAAAACATATATTGAACAATAATAACTATTACTGTTGCTATTAAGCAATACCATTTATTGAGCATATATAATGTATAAAATTCTCCTCATAACATCATTTTGCTTAATCTTCACAACAAACATGATGAAGTAACTATTATATTAAATTGGCATTGTTAATAAAATGTCTGTGACCTCATGGCTAGTAAGTTGGGGAGTCAAACAGGGCTTTATATAAATGTCTCCCTAATACCAAAAACCTATGCTTTTTCTATCATTTTTCAAAATGAAAATGGCCTTCCCATAGATGACTAGATAAAGAAGTTGTGGTACATATCCACAATGGAATATTACCCAGCTATGAGAAAAGATGAAATATTGCCATTTGCAACAAAATGGATGGACCTTGGGATTATCATGTTAAGAGAAATAAGCCAGACAGGAGAAACCAAGAACCGTATGACTTCACCCATATGTGGAATATAAAACTGAAAGCAACAAAGAAACAAAAATGCATGAACACATTCAATAGTTTAGTGGTTACCTGAGGGCAAGTGGGGAGAAGTGAGAGAGCAGGGAAGGGGTGGACAAAGAGAAAGGGGGAGTCATATATATGTTGATGGAAACAAACCCCATTCTGGGTGGTGAACACAATGCAATACATAGATGGTGCACTGTAGAATTGTACACCTGGAACCTATGTAATTTTTGCTAACCAATGTCACTAATAAATTTAAGAATAAAAATGCAAATTTGCAGTCTCTATGAAATGCTTATTTATTCAGAATCTCTGGAGATGGCTACATAAAAATCTTACTTTTTGATTAGTTCTCCAGGTGATGCCTATGAACGTTAATGATTGACTAGCAAAGCATTGTGCCATGTTGGCTATACTCATTAACTTTTCCACTGGGACATTTTACCATTATATACCAAATACAATAAATCTATAAAATAAAGCTCATGAAGTGTCAATGAAAAGACTATTAATTATTTCTTCTTTCTTCATTTCTTAAGGCAGTTATACTTAGAATCATTTAGATAAAAATATTGCACTTATCAGGTAATATTTTGTTCTTAGTGCTACTTCCAAATATAATCATTGTTATTTGTTTAATCTTTATCTTTATTTCTTGGCTGTTTCTATACATTTTAAACATAGTTATTATTGTATTTTTACATACAATTTTATAATCTGCATTTTCAGTTATGTACATTTTTGTGTCATGAAAGTCTTCATAGGCATTTTTCTATGTCTCACAATATTACAACTATAAGATATACTGTAACATACTCAATTATTATGCAATAATTATGCATTTAAATTGTCTATTATTATATTACTATCAATGTAACATCTAGAATGAAGAATGAAAGGGTATAACACCATATTGTCAATAATGGTTACCTTTGAATAGTACAGTTTTGGATGGTTATGTTTTTCTAAGCTTTTCAAAATTCCTACAATGAACATATATAAATTTTAAAAGAGAAAATATTATTCAAAATAAAATGAATTGTATAACAGCTATTACAGCTATTATACAATTTATTTTATTTTGCTGCAAATCTCAGACACAATTTAAGAAGTAGTCTTAAGGAAACCAAAAGACAACAGGAGAGAAAAAAGCAAGGGCACTAGAGGAGATTTTAGACTATGCTGTCACAGCTACAACAAACAGTAAACACAGTCTAACTCCTACACAGATAAATATAAAACCTCACACTAAGACCTATTTATCATAATTTCCTTTAACTGAGACATCATGCATGGCTTTCAACAAAAAATGACAAGATATGCTAAACTGCAAAAAAAACAGATTCTAATGAGCAAAAGTAAATATCAGAACTAGACTTACATATGGCAGAAGTTTAAGACTCATCAAACCAAGAATTTAGAATATCTATGATTAATATACCAAGGGCTCTAATGGAAAAAAAATGGACAGCATGCAAGAACTGATTGGTAATGTAAGCAAAGAGAATCATTGTCTAAAAAAAAAAATTAAAAATTTTATAATTCAAAAGCTCTGTAACAAAATTGTAAAACACCTTTGGTGGATACAGACCAAGGAAGAATTAGTATGCTTGAAGACTTGTCAACAGAAATTTCTGTAACTGAAAAGCAGAGAGAAAAAAGAATTTTTTGAAAATGGGATAAAATATCCACATAAATATCCTTACAAGAGGTTGACATACACTTAATGGTTATACCAAAATGAAAGGTGAAAAAAACATAATAAATAAATATATTTAATGACTGAGGGTTTTTTTCCTCCCCAAATTAATGACATACAGCAAACTACAGATCCAAGAAGCTCAGAGAACATTAAGGATAATATTCCAAAAATATTCTACAACTTATATATCATATCCAAACCAAAAACAAACAAACAAAAGAAACAAAATACAAACAAAAACAAAGACAAAGAGAAATTTTTGAATAAAATAAAAAAACGGGAAACAATCCACATTATCTATAGAGAAATAAGGATAAAATGTATATCAGACTTCTTTTTAAACATCATGCAAGCAAAAAGAGAGGAAAATGAAATATATAAAATGTTGAAATTAAAAAAATAACCCACGATCTAGTTTTCTATATCCAGTGAAAAATATCCTTAAGAGTAAAGGAGAAATGAAAATTTTCTCCAAGAAATAAATTGATGGAATTTGTCATTGGCAGACATGCCTTACAAAAGATTTTAAAAGTTCTTCAGCAAGTAAGGAAATTATGTAGGTCCGAAACTGGTATCTACATGAAGAAAGGAAGACCATTAGAGAGGGAATAAATGAAGGTAAAATAAAATATTTTATTTTTCTTATTTTTAATTCACCTAAAAGATAATAGTTTATTCTAAAATAATAATAGAATGATTTAGGTGACTATGGCTCATGTATAAGTAAAATGAATGGCATCAAGGTTTTGAGGAACAAAAGGGAAGAATTAAGAATATTCTATCATAAGGTACCTGTACTATATGAGAAGTGGTACAAAGTTGACAGTGGATTTAAATTAGTTGTACATGTATACTGCAAACTAGGATAGCACTAAAAATTTAAAAATAAGTATAATTATTATATTCAGAAAAGAGAGGTTGTACAATCATATAAAATGTTCAATTAAAGCAAGAGGAGGCAGAAAAAGAGAAGAAAACAAAAACCAAAATAATGCATAGGTCCACAAATAGAGAACAATTACAAATAGTATAGACATAAATCAAACTATATCAATAATTACTATAAATATCAATACACCAACTAAAAGACAGAAATTGTTAGCGTGGATCAAAAAACACAATCCAACTATATGTTACCCTCAAGAAATCCACTTTAAATATAAAGAGATAGATTTAAAGAAAGGTATAGAAAAAGATATACTATGCTATTGCACTAACCAAAAAAAGTTGGAATAGCTATATTAATTTTAGGAGAATTCACAGAATAAAGAAAATTATCAAGGATAAATGGGGGAATTATATAATAATAGGGTCAGTTATCTAAGAAGACATAAAATTATTTAATGTATATGCATCATTAATCAATTCCCAAGATACCAATATATGTGAGGCAAAAGCTGATAGACCTGCAAGAAGAAATAAAGGAATCCACTTTTAAAGTAGCAGAGTGCAACCCTCCTCTATCAGAACTAGTAGGACAAAAAAAAGTAGGAATATAGTTGAACCGAAGTGCACCTTCAATCAATGGGACATAACTGACATTTATAGACTACTTTATTCAACAACAGCAGAATACGCATTCTTCTCAAACTCATACAGAACATTTACCAAGACAGACAATATTCTGGGCCATAAAACTCACCTTAAACAACATACTTATGAATGGTATATGAATCAAAAATATTTCAGGGGAAAATAAATGTATTTCAAACTAAATTAGAGTAAAAATACAACTTATCAAAATTTGTACAATGCAATGAAAGTGGTGCTTAATGGAAAATTCATTACATTACATGCATATATTAAAAATCAGAAAGATCTAAAAGTCTATCTTAGTAACAGAGGGGTAAATTAAATCCAAAGTAATAAGAGGAAATTAAATATTAAACATTAGAACAACAATCAATGAAATTTGAAGCAGGAAAACAAAAAAGAAATTCAACAAAACCAAAAGTGGGTTATTTGAATGATCAGTAAAATTTATAAACCTCTCTCCAGTCTAACCAAGAGAAAAAAAGAGGGGAGACACAAATTAATATCAGGAATGAAAGATGGATTATACTACTGATTCGTTGGACATGGAAAAATAATAAAAGAATAGTAGGAGCAAATCTATGTCCACAGAATTTATAACCAGATGGAATGAACAAATTCTTTGAAAGATACAAGCTATCAAATCTTACACAAGGAAAAACAGATGATCTCTAAGGCCTATTATCTATTAAATAAATTTAATTAATAATTAATAACCATTGAAGAAAGAAAGCAGCAGGCTCAGGTGGCTTCACTGATGAACTTTAACAAATATTTATTGAAGAAATGATAGCAATTCTCTATAATTGGTTCCCAAAAAATAAAAACAGAGGAAATACTTCTCAATTCATTCTATGAAGTCAGCATTACCCTAATCCCAAAAGAAGACAAACGCATGACAAGAAAGCAAAGCAACAGTTTAATGTCTCTTATGAACATAAATGCAAAATCTTCAACATAATATCAGCAAATTGAATCCAGTGATGTATAAAAAGAATTACACACTATGACCAAGTGGAATTTATCTCAGGGATGTACGGCTGGTTCAACAGTTCAAATACAGTTTGTAATCCTTCACAATAAGAGACTTAATAAGAAAAGTCATATGTTCATATCAATAAATGCATAAAAGTGCTTGAAACAATTAATACCCATTCAGGATAAAAATTGTCAGCAAACTTGAAAGAGAAATTCCTCAATTTCAAAAAGAGCACCTACAAAGACCTACCGTTAACATCATACTTAATGGTGAGGATCTAAATGTTTTCCCACTAAGATTTGGAAGAAGGTAAGTATGCTCCTTCTTACCACTCCTATACAACATTGTACTAGAAGTCTTACCTAATGCAACATGAAAAGACAGAGAAATAAATGGCACACCAATTGGGAAGGAAGAAAACTTGCCTTTGTTCACAGATTATATCATTGTTTCTGTAAAAAAAAAAAATGCCAAAGAATCACCACCAACTAAAACACCCTTGGGACTCATAAGCAATTATAGCAAGGTTGCAGAATACAGGGTGTATATCAATTGCTTTTCTATATGCCAACAATGAACCACTGAAATTTGAAATATAAACATAACACCATTTATATTAGTAAGAATAAAACAAAATATTTATGCATAAATCTAACAAAATATGCACAACATCTATATG
This sequence comes from Lyroderma lyra, assembly GCA_004026885.1. Classification (NCBI taxonomy): domain Eukaryota; kingdom Metazoa; phylum Chordata; class Mammalia; order Chiroptera; family Megadermatidae; genus Lyroderma; species Lyroderma lyra. The sequence continues at coordinate 55,537 of PVJL010005166.1, forward strand.
AATAAAAGTGCAAAACTCTGATGAAATAAATTAAAACTCTAAATATACTAAGTGGATATATATATTCCATGTGCATATAGGGAGGCTCACCATTGTTAAGACATTGGTTCTTCCCAAAAGATCTGAAGATTCAGTGCAATCCTAATAAAAGCCCCAGCAATGTACTCATGGATATTGACTAATTCTAAAGTTTGTATGAAAAAGCAAAAGACTCAGAATATCCAACACAATATTGAAGATCAGAGTTGGAAGACTAACACAATCTGACTTCAAGACTTACTCTTAATAATATAAAGCTATAGCAATCAAAACAGTATGGTACTGATGAAATAAGAGAAATAGGTTGGTGGAACAGAATAGGGTGTTCAGAAATAGACCTAAACAAATATAGTCAACTGATCTTTTACAAAGAAACAAATTCAATTCAGTAAGGAAAGAAAGTCTTTTCAACAAATAGTGCTGGAACAACTGCACATCCACATTGGGAAAAAATTGAATCTAGATACAGACCTTATACCTCTTATACCTTTCATAAGGGTAAACACAAAATGGATAGTAGGCCTAAATGTAAACCACAAACCTATAAAACTTTTAGAAGGCAATGTAGGAGAAAATCCAGATGCTGGCAAAGATGCAAAAAGAATTTCATTCATTACTGGTGGAAATGCAAAATGATGCAGTCCCTTTGGAAGAAGCTTGGCAGTTTCTTACAAAAGTAAACATAGTCTTACCACACAATATAACACTTGTAATTTTAGGTACTCATCCCAATTGACTTAAAAAGTTATGTGCATACAACAATCTGCACATGAAGATTCATAGCAGCCTTATGCATAATTGCTAAAAATTGGCAGGAACTAAAGTGTCTTTCAGTAGGTGAATGGCTAAACAAATTGTGGAACATTATTCATCAATGAAATGGAATAACCTACTAAGCCCCTCCTCAAAAAATATAGAGAAACATTAAAAGCATATTGCTAAGTGGGAAAAGTCAATCTGCAAAAAGTACTGTATTATTTCCACTATTTAACATTCTGCTATGGCAAAACTATACAGACAATAGAAATATCAGTGATTACCAGGGGTATAGTGGTGAGATGGGAAGGGATAAGTGGAGCAGAGGGAATTTTTACAACAGTGAAAATATTTTGTATGATACTCTAGTGGGATATAGATGACATTATGCATTTGTCAAAATACGTGGAACTGCACAATGCCAAGTGTGAGCCCTAATGTACACTATGAATTTAAGTTAATAACAACATGTCAATATTGGCTCATCAATTGTAAGTAATGTATTATACAAATGCAAAATGTTAATAATAGAGAAAATCATTGGGGGGTGATGGAGTATTTGAGAACTCTGCATTTTTGCTCAATTTTTCTGTATACCTAAAAATGTTGTAATAAATAAACTTTATTTTTTAAATAAAATAAAATGGATGAAAGTGCATTGAACATCACTTTATAATACCCTTGGATTGCATTCCTATAATTGCATTTTATAAGATAGAATACTGTAAGTAATTTCAGTCAATATGTATGGCTATATTAATATGCTTTTCATAGCTGAATCAATTTCCCAAAGTGTTTTACCAATCATCACACCAGTGACTCCTGTTACATCTCAGCCTCTCATAGGGAATTTTATATTTTTCAGACTGGCTCTTCCCTAATCCTAACAAGTCAACTCGCAGAAGAGTTTATATTGGTCATAAGAAACAGAAGTCATGAAGACATGTGTAGATAGATTAGCAAAAGGCATCACTCATAGGAAAGTAGAGTACTAGCAATTTTTCATTTCTCGGCTGCTGAGCATCTAAGTACCTGTTTTAACACAACTGTTATTAAGACCTTGAAAAATTCTCTTCTCTTTGTAAATTAAATTTATCTGTATCAAACACAACTTATTATACACATAAAATAGTAGACCCTTAGTGTGTTTATCAGTTCTGTGATCTTGCTGTTACTGCTTATTAATTCCAGAAATTTTTATCAATTTTTTTCAGATTTTCTACATATACATGTCATCTGCAAACAAAGACAGTTGTTGTTTTTCTTTTATCTTCCTTCCCATTCTGTATCTGTCTTAGTCGAAATACTTTGAGTTTCCCACCATTAATTATTACACTAGTAGGTTTTTTTGTAGATAGTCTTAATCAAGTTGAGAAAGGTCCCCTCTATTCCTAGTTTTCTAATATTTTTCTTTTTATCATGACTAAGTGTTGACTCTTGTCAAATGCTTTTTCTGCATCAATGGATGTGATTATACGATTTTTCTTTTTTAGTCTATTGATGAGATAGAATACATTAATTGGTATTTCAAATGCTTAATCAGCCTTGCATATCTAGGGTAAATCTCACTTTGTCATGGTGTTTAATTCTTTTTACATACTTTTAAATTATCTTTGCCAATGGTTAGTTGAGGATGTTTGGTTGAGGATGTTTGCATCTATGTTTATGAGTGGTATTTGTCTCTGGCTTTTTTGTAATGTCTTTGCCTAGTTTTGTTATTAAAGTAATGCTGTCCTCAAATAATTAGTTAGAAAGTATTACCTCTGCTTTCATCCTCTGAAAGAGATTATAGTACAATTTTGGTATAATTTCTTACTTAAATATTTTGTAGAATTCACCAATAAATCTATCTGGGCCTGGTGCTTTCTCTTTTGGAAGGTTATTAATTATTGATTCAATTTCTTTAGTCCTATTCATGTTGTCTATTTCTTCCCCTGTGAGTTTTGGCAGACTGTATCTTTCAAAGAATTGATTCATTTCTTCTGGTTATCATATTTGTGGCATAAAGTTGTTCAGAGTATTTCATTATTATCCTTTTAATTTTGATGGGATTGGTAATGATGTGTCCTCTTTCATTTCTGATATTAGTAATATGTATCCTCTTTTTCCTAATTAGCCTAGATGGAGGCTTATTGAATTTATAGATTTTTTCAAAGATCTAGCATTTTGTTTCATTGATTTTTCTCTATTGATTTGTCTGTTTCCAATTTCATTATTGTTCTAAGTCCTTTTTTATTAACCAATCATTCTGTGGTCTCTCCTTTCTCCAGCAAGGGATAAAAATGGAACTAAGTAATACATAGAAGATTAAGCACAACAGTAAAATCTGCAAAGCATTCTTTTTCCTATGCCTAGAGAATAATTTGCTAAAATATTCTTGCTTCTATAGCCTATTGAGATAAAAGAGTATAAATTCCACAATCTGAACAATAAGGATAATATTTATAGCAACCCAATAAAAATAATGTGAGGATTAACATAGAATACATGTAAAGCACAAAGCATAATGTCTGGTATATAATAAAACTCAATAAATATTTGTCATTGACTGTGACTTGACATTTTGATATAAGAGTGCTTCAGATCAGGCTTCTATTAAGTTTGGAGATAGGAAATCAGTTACATAAACTGATTTCCTGTTCTTAAATTTTCTTATTCTTTTTCAGCATAAGGGAAAAAGGTTTTTAAATTTTCATTGTTGTAATATTTTCACTACATTGTATATCTATATTTAATCTCTCATTGTAATCATATTTTCAAAAAAATTCCTAATAAAGACATAAAATTTTAGTTAGAAAATAACTGAATGTATGTGTGTGTGTGTGTGTATACTTTTTGTTGTCATTTGCTCTTGGATCTATAGAACTTTCATCCTTTATATGTGTCTTATTTATTCACTGATATCTGTTTATGTATTCTGGGTGGGTCTCTAATTCTTGTTATTTCTTTTTTTCTGATTACTTTGGATTTAATTTGCTCTTCTTTATCTAGTTTACTAAGGTGAAAACTTAGATTATTTATTTTAGATATTTCTTCTTTTCTCATACACAAGGTCAGATAATTAATTTCGCCAACTCATCCCAGAAAAAGTGCTATATACCTCAATGCTGAAGATCACCTTGTTCACCTTCTAAGTACTGCTTTTGGAAAGCTATGCACTGATGTCAGCACCTAGTCCACTCTTCAAAGCAGTTTTGAAACTCTTTTCCTAGAATGGCCATCAGAGCTGTTGTCATACCCAAAATATGACAATGAAGTTCACCAAAATCTTGCTGAGTTGTTTAAACAGTGCTGCCAATATAAGCACACAATGGCAAGTTTATGAACTTCATTGTCAGATTTTGGGTACCAAAACAGTTCTGGTGGCCATTCCAGAAATAGAGTTCCAAAATTACTTTGAGGGGTGTACTAAGCACTGACATGAGTGTATAACTTCCCAAGGAGAGTACTTTGAAGATGACATTAGTGATATTCAACAATGAGGTATGTAGCACTTTTTTGGGATGAATTCATGAAATTAATTGTCCAACATTTTATTCATTTGATGCTATAAATTTTCCTCTAAGCACTGCTTTTGCTGTATTCTATAAATATTGGTAAGTTGTGCCTTCATTTTTATTTAATTCAAAATATTCTAAAATTCTCTTTAGATTTCTTTGACCTAGGTGTTATTTAGATATATGTGGATTAATCTTCATATTTTGGGATTTTCCAGTTATTTTCTTATTATTGATTTCTAGTTTAGTTCCATTGTTTTCTGAGACCAGATATTGTATGATTTTTATATTTTTAAAATTTCTTAAGGTGTATTTTGTGGCTCATGGAATAACTTTTTAAAGGTACAGCTGAGGCTAGAACTTGGAGATGACACTTTAAATCACTGGCCAATTCTTTAACTCAGTAGTTCTAGGCTCTCAGTTTCTAGATAAAGAATGCTCTCACCAGAGTTACAGTAAGACTACTACTAAACTTAAACCTTATTGCTGCTCCAGTTTCTTTGGGCCTTTTAAGCTAAGAGAACAACAGATATAAAAAGGACTCAGCATTTTCAGTTAAGATGGTAGAGATGGCTGTGCTTGTCTCCTTTCATGACCAAACCAAAATTACAACTAAACTATGAAACAACCATCATTGAGAATCACTTTGAGTCTAGCTAAACGGAAGTCCTATCGCTAAGTACATACAGAAGAAGCCATCTGCAAAGTGGTAGGAGGGGCAGAGACATGGAATGTGCTGATCTCACACCTGTGTGTGACCATTAAAAATCAGGAGGGATATCTCAGCTGTGAAGGTCCCCCCTGGGAGGAGTGAGGGGTTCTAGACTCACAATAGGTTTCCCAGCCCAGAGTTCCAGTTCCAGGGAGAGAAGTCCCCATAACTTCTGGCTGTGATATCCAGTGGAGACTGTGGCTGAGTGGGACTAGAGCAGCTAGAGTTTAGATATTCCTTTTAAAGTGTGCACAAGTGTACTTACTCACTGATGGACCCACTCACTCTAAGCTCCAGCACTGGAGCAATGTCTTGAAAGGTGCCAGGTATATAAGGGGAGAAACTTAATTATCTGGTTTCAAGACAGGTGTAGAAGGGCAGCTTTCTCTCAGGTAGAGGAGCTGGTGGAAACCATTGTTTCTTTGTTGAGCCCCCCCACCTTTCACAGTTGCAAACATAGGCAGATGCCATATCTGAATCTCCATTAACCTGGTTAACACAGTTCATTTTCCCTGCCCTCTTGATTCCCAAGACCCTGCCTCATGGAACTCTTGGCCCCACCCAAGCCATTTCCAGTGGCTCTTCCATGGAAACAGCCTGTTGTAGCTCATGCTGTGGGCTTTCCTAAAATCTCTCAAAGGTTCAGAAACCTCAAGCAAGCTGCATCTCTCCTTGGTGTGTTTCATATCTCTAGCTGAGCAGCACTAATTCTGTCACTAGCAGCAGTTCATGGCTTGCACCTTCTAGCCCATCATGAAACACACCATCTGTGGCAGCCATCTGTGGATTGCTTTGTGACTCATTCCAAGTGGTCCAGCAGCTCAACTTGGCTTATGGCAAGGCCCCATGGAAGGCATGTCCACTAGCTAGCTTTGGACCAAGCCAGAAAATCACCTGGCTGCCTTCAAGAACAGCACACCAGAGGGAAGACTAAGAAGGCACCTGATCCCTGCTAAAGCAAATCCTGTTTCATAGGGTCAGCCCCTGCTCAATAGCTCCTCCACTGTAGTCACAGCCAGTCCCCACAACAAATAATCCTGAGGGTCAGTCTCTCCCATTGATGTGCAAACAACAATTAAAGCTCAACTACAACAGGTGGGCACATACAATCCACACAAGGGACACACTGGCTTAAGTGACCAGGAAGACTGTATCACTGGGCTCCACATTACACCTACTACATGTGGCCATTCTACTAAGACTGAAAAGCATAGCAGCTCTACCTAATAAATAGAAATAAACACAGGAAGGCATCCAAAATAGGGAGACAAAGAAACATGTCCCAAATGAAGGAACAGAACAAAGCTCCAGAAAAAGTACTAAACAAAAATGGAGACATGTGAAGTACCAGATGCAGAGTTCAAAACACTGGTTATGAGGATTCTCAATGATCTCAGGGAAAACTTCAACAAATAGATAGGAAACACAAAAATGGAAATAAAAAGCATTAAAAAAGTCAGAAATAAATTTTACAATAACTGAAGTAAAGAATACAGGGTCGGGCGGAAGTAACACATTAAGTAGTTAAAATATTGTTATGAAGTTTATTGGTGGTCTAGTGGCTTAAGTCTTCGGCACTGTCAATGCTGTGGCCTGGGTTTGATTCCCAGCCAGGGAACTACCCACATTAAAAAAAAATTGTTGTTACACAATTACATGCTTATGATTTTGTAATAGAGATTTGGTATAGATTACCACCTCATAAAAAAGTGTATTCCTTCTGCTGGACCCTGTACATTAGAGGGAATCAAGGATATATTAGATGAAGCAGAGGGTTAAATCAGCCATTTAGACATTACAATAGCAGAAAACACCCAAACAGAACAGCAAAAAGAAGAAAGAATTTAATAAAATAAGAATAGATTTACAGGCTTCTGGGATGACATCAAGCACATGTACATTTGCATCAGAGAGGTATTAGAAGGAGAAAAGACAGAGCAAAACAATTGAGAATGCATTTGAAAAAAATAATGATGAAAAACTTCTCTAACTGGCAAAAGAATAGATATACAAGCCCAGGAAGCACAGAGAGTCCCAAACAAGATGAACCCAAAGAGGGTCACACCAAGACACATCATATTCAAAAGGAGCCACTTTGTCCACAGTTATGTTCCCTTCCTAGTGGCAGAGTTTATGCAATGACTAATTAATTTGAGAATAGAAAGGTTCAGCTCCTTGGTCTCAGTTAAAGACTATTCTGAAGGCTCATCCAAATTCTATAGCTCACTGTGGGGTTGGATCTGTTGTAACTGCATAGTAGTTCATCTTTCTGTTTGGCCCAATTCTGCTTTACTCAGTCTCCTACATTCGTTGTACCTGGGAGCACTCCATAAACTTCATGCAAATATTCACTTCTGAGTCTGGTTTCCAGGGGAATCTGACTTAAGAATGAGATCAAATTTTATATATATATATATATATATATATATATATATATATATATATATATATATATATATATATATATATATATATATATATATATATTGCATGCACACACACATATATACACACACAAATAAATACAGTATGTGTATATATATAGTATATATATATGAATACACATATAAGAAGTGTAGTGTGTGTGTGTGTGTGTGTGTGTGTGTGTGTGAGAGAGAGAGAGAGAGAGAGAGAGATGATTAATTTTATGTCTCAATTTCACTGGACCACCCAGATATTTGGTCAAACACTCTGAACTAATTCTGCATTTTTAAGCGAGAATGACATTTAAATTTATAGAATTAGTAAATCATATTTTCCCTCCTAATGTTATTAGGCCTCATCCAGTCAATTGAAGACCTGAATTTAACAAAAAAAATTAAGTAAGAAGGAACTGCTGCTACCTTATTGACTTGAGCTGGCACTTTCCTTTTTTACTGCCTTTAGAGATTAACTGAAACTTTGGCTCTTTCTGGGTTCAAGTCTGCCAACCTTTGGATGAGAACTACCCCATTGGTTTTCCTGGTTTTCATTCCTATGGTCCCAGACTATAACTAAAACATCAGTTCTCCTTGTTCTCCAGCTTGCCAACTGCATTTTGGGACTTCTTAGCCTCTATAACCATGTGAACCAATTCTTTATAATGAAACATATATGTACATACACATACACATATCCTACTGGTTCTGTTTCTCTGAAGTACCATGGCTAATAAAATATGTATATATATTTTAAATACATATAGAGACACTCTTGATCATATAGATGTGATCAAATGCTATTTGACTACTTGACTACTTCTGATGAATAAATATCAAAACCATAGATATGATATGTAAATAAAATAAATATCAGTATCAAAACATAATGAATTGGTAAAATATAATTATCTTTTCACTGAAATATTGGTGTCATTCTTTTCAAAATTGAAGTGTAAATCTCATAAAAGCAGCTACTATTATTTAGCCCCTAATACTTCCCAAGCCTTGTAATAACTTTTTTAAATTAAATCTTGTATATTTTAGGGAAACACTATATTGTTTTATTTGTAACTAACTATTGCATCATATATTTATAGAAAGTAAGAATTCTGTCATTGAAAATGACCACTATACCATTATCTCCCAGAAAAAAATAATAATTTCTTATCATCATGAATTACCACTTGGTGTTGAAATTCCTCAATTGTTTTCTATTTTTTACAGTGTATTTGTTTGAATCAGTATCAACACAAGTTTCATATATTAAGATTGATTCATATGCCCTTATATCGTGAATCTCTTTTAATCTATAGTTTCCCCTTTCATTCTTTTCTTTTATAAAAATATATTTTAGAAGAAACTGGATTATTTTCTATGGTAGGCTGAAAAATACCTCCTATCAAATATATCCTCATCCTAATCTGTGGAAACCTGGAGTGTTACATTAATTGCAAAAAGAGGGGTTGCAGATATTATTAAGTTTATGTTCTTAGAAAAGGAAGATTATCCTAGGTTATCTGGATGATTGCTAAATGCAATGGCAAATGTCCTTACAAGTGAGAGGCAGAGGGAGATTTTACACCTGCAAAAGAGGAGAATTTAATATGACCAGGGAAACAAAGATTGGAGTGATGTAGCCACAAGGCAAGGAATGCTGACAGCCACCAGAAGCTGGAAGAGACAAGGAACAGATTCTCTCTTAGAAACTTTGGAGGGAAGGTGTCCCTGCTGACACCTGGATTTCAGTCATGTGATAATTACTTAAAAGTTCTGGCCACTATAAGTGAGAAAATACATTTCTGTTCTTTAAAGTCACCAAATATCTGGATATTTGTAATAGCAGCCATAGGAAATGAATAATTTTCCTCAAAAAGTCCCTATAGTCTGATTTTTGCTGATTTCATCTCTTTGATTTTCTTTAATATTTTCTTCTATTTTTGCATTTTCTGTTCACTGATATTTCTTTTTCAAGATTATTTTATAGGTGCTTTGTGTACTTCTATCTGGAGCTATCTTGTCTCAGATTGTTTCTCTTTTGCAATTTCAGTCCCTATTTTTATATGTTGCCTAAATTCTTTTATTCATGAAGGACTACTAAGTAGTTAAAATCTTTGTGATATATACAGAGACTAGCAGAAGTAATACCTCTATTTATGAATGGCTAATCTATACCAACATTTTTATTACAAAATCATAATCATAATTCTGTAATGTAACAATATTTTAACTAATTTAAAAAGGGCATTACTTCTGCTGGACCCTGTATATATATTATAGTATCTTCCATCTTAACAACAACATTGTGTTTTTGGTATTATATGATCAGAAAGCTAATAAAATAATCAAATTTTGAAGGAACAGAAATAAACTCCAAAGCCTGAGATATTTGTGTAATGCTTCAATTTTGTTAGGAAACTTGAGTGAAACAGAGCTGAGATTAAGACATGTTTAGATGAGAGCACCCTCATTACTGTCTTCAGTATCTATTATACATTGTTTTAGTTGGAGACTAGGAATCTCTTTAGGAAAAATATTTTTCATGTAGATGTTACAGGTAAAATATTTGTATTAGAAAGTTTTAGACTTTAATATGGTTTTTGTTTTTTTATTATATTTTGGTTTTTTGACATTTAATATTATATTATTTTCAGGTGTATAGCATAGTGGTTAGACATTTATATAATTTAAGATGTGATCCCCTGATTAGTCTAGTACCCACCTGACACTATAGTTATTACAATATTATTGACTATATTTCCTCTGCTGTATTTTACATCCCCATTACTATTTTGTAACTACTAATTTGTACTTAATACCTTCATCTTTTTCAACCCATTCCCCAACCCTCCATCTATCACCTCAATAAATCTAGTACCCATCTTATACCATACATTGTTATTACAATACTTTTTTAAAGATAATCTTGGCTTAGTTTGGAGGTGCAGGCTAGAACTCAGTCAGTTCCCTTTCTTGCGTAGCTAATAAAGTCCACACCCAATTACTTTTCTTATCTGACTTTCACACTCTGGACCATTATGCACCTTCCCTAATTGCCCCTGGAGCTAGATGCCACAAAGCACAGTCCCTATGCCCTGGAGTACAAGAAGTTATTCATATGAGCCAATCCACAAGGGACCCACAAAACCTAGCTAGCCCCACCCCACTTGCCATACATCAGATGTCCTCTATAGTTCCAGCTTGCTTTTAACTTGTCTCCAAATACAACCTGCTGTGTGGCCCTGCCTGACAGCTCTCTCTTATTCAGAACTGCAAGAAAAAATTGTTCTGCCTTTCACCTATCCCAGTGTCAGTGTGTTGTGTCCCACAATCAAAAGAATCTTTAAATCTTTTAAAAATTATTCTAGTTTTATATAAAATGATAAAGTTAAGTCATTCTTCAATTTATTTCTTTTGAAATCACCTATAACTTTGCATAAACCATTAACAGTTTTTAAAAATCTTATAGCTATTATTTTATTTTGATCTTTCTGTTCAATTAACCTGCTGAGGAAGCCAGAATAAGTATTATTGTTTCTACCTATCATTGAGAAAAGTGAAACTTCAGACAGTGAAGTATCACACCCAAAATTAAAAAGTTAATAATGGATAGAACTGGAAATTACACTCAGATATTATGATTCTAAATCATTGTTCCATCATATTATTTCCAATGGTCACCTACCCATCTATCCATCCATCCATCATTTATTAAGTATTGATTATGAACCAGGTAAGCATTAGGCTTTAGGGGATATAGAGATGAGTCCATCACCATTTCTGCACTGAAAATAACACTAGAAACAAACATAAAAGAAAATTATAAAACAGTGCATTAGGTTCTATTAGAAAATGCTTGGTACTCTAGGGAAACACAGGTAGGGTCTTTACCCCAAGCCAAAGGAAAGTTTTCCATTACCACTGAAGACTAAACAACATGTGACAGTTATGTAGTAGTCAGGTATGTGCACAGAGAGAAAAATTCAATTAATTTCCCAAAACATCCCATATGAACCAGGCTAATTACTCAGCTTCAAAGATTAAAATACTAATTCCTTCCTTCAAAAAATATATTAGTTCTTAGGGGAAACAAATGTATAGAAAAATATTGCAGTAAGTTCAATGAGACAGAAATGTACATGCTACAGTGGGTTTATACACATACAAAGGATGACAAACTCTTCCTGAACAAAAAGAACCACACACAGCATCTTAGCATAAGGGACTTGGGCGATGTCTTGAAGAATAAATAAGGGCTCACTAATAGGCCTTTGGGAAATAAAGCATGAGAAAGGGAAAGCATATTCAAAAGTAAACATAAGTATGCTTGTGAAAACACAAGGAACTGCAAGATAATGAGAGTGCCACCAAACCCCACACTGATAAACTGTATATAGTTCACACTCTTAAAATAGCCATATGCTACAACAAGTACTTGTAGCTGTTGGCACAGATCTTTGATAACTTCTGTGCTTTGCATCAGAAATTTAACTAGTAAAAGATAGTTTGATTAGATCATCTGTCTCTACCTCTGTAAGGCCACCTGAGAGTTCCTAGCGAGGCTGGTACACTTGCCACTTGGCAAGGTACCATACCACTTAGCTGTTCTGTTTAGGGGCATGAACACAAGGAAAGAACTGAACACGTTGCATTACAATTTTGGAAACAAAAGTACAAAAGATGGGTTGAAAAATAATGTATACATTTCCAGATCACAATTCAGGTAATTCTAATTTCCAGACAGGTAAAAAGAACTTAAACCCTCAGCTGATATTAATTTCATAGCAGTATCACTTCCTTGACTCACTCTTTCTTCCATTGGTGCATTGCCTGGCAGGACTATGAATCATGTCAAGAATCAGATGGGTCGAAAGGGAGAGCTGTCATTCCTCATAAAAGTAATTTGGGAAACATATGCATAATTACCATAACACTAATGTTAATGAGTATGGAATGCTTTTTTCTTCACATTAAGAGCCAGTTTCCTTAGGCACCAAAAAAATCCTTACAGTTATATAAATGAATGTAAGACTTCAAAAAAGGACAAGTCATAAAGGGAAAAGGAGAGTTGTGAAATTTGTGATACATGAAGACATATAATGAGTAAGTTTAATTGAAAGAGGACTTTGATATTTTTGCCCTCTTAACTCCTTCAGCACCCTGATCTTCACACAGCATACACATGTTCCTGTCACTCATTCTGGAGATTTTCAAAAGCATTATATTTTTTATAAACATAAAGGGTGATTTAAACTTTTTGAGTTTTGATTTTAAAGCTTTATACTTGCAATTCTCTCCACCTGAAATTACCTCCATCACTCATATATATTTGTCCAAAACCTAACTTATCCCTAACACCTTCCCATACTTAACTGTCCTTTCAAAGTATTTCTACAACATTTATAACCAGTTCCATACAAAGATTATTTTTTAGTACTCAACTGAAGCTTCTGGAAATCCTTTCCTGCCCTTAGAGTTATTACTTAGTTGCCTCCTTTTCTTTTCATAGTACCTAATCTATGCTATTATCCTAACATTTATCATACTGCAATTAGAGGTTTGCAAGTTGGTATACTGCAATTGACTTAGAGATTTATTATGGTAGGAACTTGTTTGACCCATTATAAAACAATACCTAGGTATGTGGTAAGAAATTAGGAAGTGACTCTGAAACTTAAAAAAAAGTAATGATATCACAAACCTCTGGCAAATGTATTGAAAACAAAAGAGAAAACTTGAATACAAAAAATGGAAACAGGAAAGTTTATATTGCTAATAATAAATACAGAGGAGATTTCATTAAAAATGAAGAAATTCTTGAGGAAACAAATGGTTTTGTGAGAATACAAAAATTAGCAAAATTTTCACAAGAAGTAGGAAATTTGAAAAGACTAATAATCATGAAAGGAATAGGAAATATGATCAAAGCTTAACAAGGTTCCAGGCCCAGACAGTTAGTGGTGAAGCTCCTTTATACCAATGATTCTCAACTGGTACATGTGTGTATAAAGGAGTTGTCCCCTGGGAACATTTGGCAATGTTTATAGAATAAATGTCTAAATTTGGCTCGTCACAATTTAGGGTCAGAGTGATACTGACATTTAGTGAGTAGGGACCAGGAATACTGCTGCATTACACAGTGCTCAGGACCAACCGTACAGCAGAGAATTATCCAGCTCAAAATGTCAGTAATACCAAAGTTGAAAAACCTTACTCTACACTTTGAAAGAAAAAATAATTTCCCTATGACATAAAACCCTATAATACATAGAAAAAGGAGAACAGCTCCTCAAAGAAGCTTCTGATGCAAACATTACTCTGATGTGCAGAAACAACAAAGATAATACCAAAAAGATATAGGCCCCTAAAGACTGATATATAGGTAAAAAAATATAAAACACTAATAAAATAATAACAAAACAAATCTAGCAGTATACATATTTAGTAATGGGTTGTATTAACTATAGTAAGAACACAACATGAGATTTACTTGACAAATTTTTAAGTGCACAATATTGTTAACTATAGGTACAGATTTCTAGAACTCATTCATTTTGTATAACTGAAACTTTATACCCATTAAACACATCTCCCTATTTCCTTTACCCCCTGCTCCAGTCCCTGAACCACCATTCTATTCTCTTTCTACAAGTTTGACTTCTTTACATACTTCATATTGTGGAATCATGCAGTACTTGTATTCTATGACTGGCTAATTTCACTTAATATGTTTTTCAGGTCCATATATGCTGTTGCAAATGACAGGATTTTCTTTTTAAAGACTGAAAAATATTCCAATGTATGGATATACCTAATATTCTTTATCCATTCATCCATCAATGGTAGGCTAACCAGGAATATTGTTTGAAATGGAACAGTAACATTTTTTCTGTACTGTTTAAAATGGTATATCTGGTCAGCCTAATCAATGTACATTTAGGTTGTTTCCATATCTGTCTATTGTGAATAATGCTACAATAAATATGGGAGTACAGATATCTCTTTTATTTATCTATTTATTTATATTTTTGGTATGTGGGTAGCTCCCTGGCTGGGAATCGAACCTAGGCTGCAGCGCTTACAGCACCAGTGCTGATGCCTTAAGCCACTACACCATCAGGGAACTCCCACAGATATCTCTTTGAGATACTAGTTTCACTTCTTTGGGATAGCTTAGCAGAAGTAAGATTGTTGGATAATAAGGTTTTTCTAGTTTAATTTGTATACTGCTTAATATTCTTATCCATAGTGGCCACATAATTTTACATTTCCACCACCAACAAAAAATAGTTCCAATTTCTCCTCACCAACATTTGTTGTCTTTTTTTTTATAATAACCAAACCATAGATCACTGTGGTTTTGATAAGCATAATAATGTTTTTAATCTCTGAAAGGCAAACATTTTATAATAATTGAAATTTATTAGTATAATTATATAACTAGGCAAATTTTATTTATATTTTTGTTATTTTTATTGTGGTAAAAATATGACATGAAATTTATCATATTAACCATTTTTTAATATATAGTTGACTAGTAAGCATATTCACATTACTGTGTAACAAATCTCTAGAACTTTTTCATATTGCAAAGCTGAAACTATACCCGTTAAACACTAATTATTTCTTTTTCCTGCTCATATCTCTTAGCAACTACCTTTCTATAGTCTATTTATATTATTTGTCTACTTTCAAAGCTTCACACATGTGGAATGATTCAGTATCTGTTATTTTGTAACTGGCTTATGTCACTTAGCATAACAACTTTCTCAATAAATAGAGAAAGTATTTTTGGTAGAATTAAAAACCTGTTTTGACAAAATTTTTAGCAAATGAGAAATAAAAATGATACATACTTAATATGATAAATCACAGTCAGAAAGAGAACTCACACTAGGTGGTGAACTTACTATACAACAAGTTGACAATGCACTGTACAATTGTACACCTGGAACCTATGTAATTCTTGCTAACAAATGTCACCCCAAAAGGTTTAACAATTAAAAAAACAAGAAAACACAAAAAAAATCACAGTCAATGTCACAGTTCTTTGTGAAAATTATAGTATACATGTTCTCATTAAATTAAATAATGAGGACAAGCCCGAATGAAAAGCATAGAATAAGTCATCAGGATATCTGGGAGAACAGCATACCATGGAGAAAGAGGACAGCTAATACAATGTCCCTGAGGTGTGGATGTGTTTGGAGTAGTCAAGAAAAAGCCAGAGGTTTCCCTGGTGGAGTAATGAGTAGGCTTCGGCGCTCTCACCACTGCGACTTGGGTTCAGTTCCCGCTCAGGGAATCAACCAAAAAAGAAGAAAAAAAGCCAAAAAATAATTATGACTGGTGTGTAGTAAACAAAGAGGACAGATTTTATTCTGAGTGGAATAGGCGTCATGAAGGGTTTGAGCAAGGAATAATATGATCTAATCTATATCCAATATATTCTGGCTTTTCTCATTCATTGATAGCACTACCACTCTTCCAATTAGTCACAAAGCAAACATCACAGGCATCTTCAGCAATCCCATGAACATTCCATGTACAACTGAGCATCAACATTTGTTGATTCTACTTCTCCAATCACTTTTTTTAAGTAGCTCTTCTTTGACCCACTGCTACTGCCTAGGTTCATTCCCCATGATCTCTCACCTGGACAGCTGTGATTACTTTCTTAATTTGTCTAATGGCACCAATCCAGGCATCATGCTGATTAGAGTTAACTTCCTGAAATATAGACGGCATCCCCCTGCTTCAAAAACTTCAATGACTACAAAGCTTCATAATAAAATACAAAATCTTTAACCTGATATTCAAGGCTCTTCTTGACCCTTGCTTACATACACAACCTCATTGTTCCCTTCATAACAAGGATGTCAAACTTTTCATAGTACTCATTACAATTTTTTCAAACACTTGCTAGTGTTTCCTGCCTTTGGTTCTTTGCTTGTTTGGGTAACTTAACCTCTTTAGGAATGACCTTTATATTAACAATATCTCAAAATGTCTTCTCATTTTTCTAAATATCAAGGAGTGTAGCACTTCTCACCTGTGTTCCTAGAATATCTGATTCATGGTATATTCCAAGAAAAACATTCTGTTCTTAAGTATGTTTGGGAAACACCAAGATAAAGAAAATTAGCATCTTTTTCTATTGTAAAACGTTGAAAAGATTTCAACATGTATTGACAGCATAAAGAAGAGGGCACTGAACACAACTTTCTATTTAAACCATGGAACCATTAAAATGATGACACAATTTTTAAAATAAAATATTGTGTGGAACTAGTGTTGCATGAGATATATTAGGTGAAATACTGAAGAGAGAGTTTCTCAATTTCTAAAATAAATAAAAATTTCTATGTATTTACACTTATTGTGTGAAACAATAAGCCTCAACAAAACTTATAGCCATCTTTAATATTTGAAGTCACCAGAACTCACTCACAATTAATTTGAGAGGATTCCATGTTACAGCTGTCAGACAGTTCAGTAAAAATGCAGTGTCAGACAGTAGTCATTTATCAGGTTAATACAAAAGCTTATTAGAAGATGCTTTTAATGAAATATGCAATGAGTAATTTTTCTGCTAGGAGTAAGCTCAGCAGTATAAAGGCACAGTGCAAAATTTCCATTTCTTTTTTCATCAAATATATGCAACAACCTACTTTAGGCTGAGTACATTTTCTCAGATTATGGACATGAATCTCTTGACCTTATGCACCCATATGGGGCTCTCAAAGCCATATGAAATCATGAAAACATGTATAGAAGGATCAAATAAACATAAAATTAGTAATTGTTTGACCCCATCATGTCCCTACATGTCTCAGTATCTCCAAACAAGAACAAGACCAACTCCCCTCCCAAGTTCTATATGCTCCCAAATATGTGTGTGTTCATGTGTGTGTGTGTGTGTGTGTGTGTGTGTGTGTGTGTGTGTAAGAGAGAGAGAGAGAGAAAGAGAGAGAGAGAGAAAATGTTTATGAGGGGGATGCAGAAAACCCTGGAATTATATTCTTTATGGTGAGCCCCATACAGAATTGTATCACTAGATGAGTGTTCTAGGAACCTATTTGCATCAGTGTAACAACGGATGTTGTGGTGAGAGGCTGTGTTTGGCTTCAGTGAATATTTTTTTGGAGACTCTTTCAACACATTTGCCCATTTTATGATGGGTGATTTACATGAACAATATGCAGCATGACAACACACCTGCTCACACTGAGTTGAGTGTTTGACAGCTTTTGACCAAAAATGGCATGACCCCCATGCTCCACCTTCCCTATTCACCCCATCTCACCCCAAGCAACTTTCTTTTTGTTTGTTTCTCTGGATGAAAATAGTCCTCAAAGAAAAACATTTTTCTGATGTGGAAGAGATATAATAAAAAAGGCGGAAGCACTAAAAGGCATCAAAATCAATGAGTTCAAAAACTGTTTAGTCTCCCATCCAAGTACTAACCAGGCCCGACCCTGCTTAGCTTCCGAGATCAGACAAGATTGGGCGTGTTCAGGGTGGTAAGGGGAGGGGGTGGGAGAGGAGGGGGGAAGCTAAATATAAGGTGATGGAAAGAGAAGTCACATTAGGTGACTTATTATACATCAAGTTGACAATGCACTGAAGAATTGTATGCCTGAAACCTATGTAATCCTTGCTAACAGATGTCACCACAATAAGTCTAACAATAAAAATGAATTTAAAAAAACTGTTTGGGCAGTGGAAACGGCATCTCGATAAGTGTATTACATCAAACAAAGAGTACTTTCAAGACAACTAAGTTTAAACATGTAAGAATACATATACAATTTTTGTAAATAAATTTTGGAGTTTTTTTGCTTGTGTTGCCCACTCATACTTCTTAGCAGCTTTTCATCTCCAAAAGACTTTAACTGGTAGCCATTAAAATGAAACTTCCAGTGGGTTAAACCACATTATGTAGCCTCTTTGTATATGAGGATGTCTTTCATTACTCTTTGTTCATCATACACATGCACTCTGACCTTTACTTAGAAGTTTTGCCAATTTATACAAAATTCAGTACACACTACTCATAATAACTGGCTTGGCTCCTTGTCAGTGTCACCCCAATCATCATTTTTGGGTAAATCAATCTAGATCCTGTTACAAACTGTTCCCAGGCATTAAAAATATAGAGGGTTACATCCTGATCTTTTAAGCTCAAACTAAAGTCAGTAAAGTTGTGTAAGTCTCTCTGATATTCACCCTCCTTTCCTTGTAAAAGATATGTCATGGTCATGTACAGGTCCCAGGCAATGAAATACAATGTAGGACAATCATGGGAGTTCTATACCTTTTTTACAGTGATTTATATAGATAAGTGGTTCCCAACTTTTTTTAACTTGTGTACCCCTTTAAAACCCATTTATATAAATTGTACCCCTTGTTCTTAAAACAGCTGTTTTTAAATACTGACACTTTGTTTAGTGCCTATCTCAATGTAAAATAGTGTGGTGGTGTAGTGGTTTAGGCTTCAGCGCTGTCAACACTATGGCCTGGGTTCGATTCCCAGCCAGGGAACTACCCACATTAAAAAAAAGAAAAAAACAAAGAATAATGGCTTCAATGTAAAATAGTGGCAATGAGGTAATAAGGTAGGAAAGAAAAATTACTACACTAAAAGTACACATCACAGATTTAATTTTACAATATTTTTAACACAGTTAAATATTGATAATGATGATCAAATATTTAACAAACTTCTAATTTATTATTCATAATAATATTTATTTGTGTTATCTGAAAAGTGTAATAATTTTTATGCAGATCACTAAACAATTGAAACATTGTTAGTGAAACCACTGAGCCTGCTTTGATGCACTTAGTTTCTTGAAATCAAGCTCAAAAGATGCAAGATACAGACTTAAATCTGGACTTACTTTAATCTTGTGTTGGTATTTATTTTTTATGAAAGTGTAAGTAGAAAAAGCTCTTTCCACTAGTTCAGTATTAGAAAATGTCAAGAAGTATTTGAATGCCTTATTACTGAACTGTTTGTATTTCTTAATAACATCTACCCTGAAGGTAATAAGATGCTTTATTTCAAAATGAGAATTTAAAGAAAAATCTGTTAGAAGTTCAATTAACTGCTCCTTTTTATTGATTGATAGTTAAGCTTCCTTGAATAATTCTTCACTAAAGAGACCTGCAATCCAGTTATTTTCTTTTTTGTGTTGATGGAAGTACTTATAAAAGGACACTTTAAGACCTTCCAAGTGACTTATAATATTCTCTTTCATGTTTTGGGATAAGAGCAAGTCATTCTCAGATAAGAAGTTGCGTAGGTTTCAAAAACTTCATGCTGAAATCTTTCAATACACACTTTCCAAAAATCCAGTTTTTAAATCATTGACTCCATTTTGTTTGTTACTTAGAAGATAGTTATTGAGGTGTTTTGAAGTCCCAAGTTGAGTTTGTTTATTTCTATAAAAATATCTGATAAATATGCAAGACTTTGAGGTCAATCACTGTCCTGAAACTTTGAAGAAAGAAGGAAATGATGGTCTTTAAAAAACATCTGGACTTTATGTCTAAGTTCAAACATCCATGTAAGTACTTTGCCATGAGATAGCCAGCCACCTTACCTCTTTGCCCGAAAGTAACATGCTGTGAATGCTGCTCATTTTGTCACACAGTGCTTACAACAATCCAGAGTTTTGTGGTTGTGACTTAATAAAATTACAACTTTTACAGGGTCATCAAGAACATCTTTCAGTTCACTAGGAAGAGGCTTGGATGTAAGACTTTGTTTATGAATGCAGCAGTTACTCCATGGTACATGAGAAGCTACTTCTTTAATTCATCCATAGGCCTATAAAACAACCTGGCTTAGGCTTGCCTCTGTCAATGCTTACACCACAACAGTTGGACCAACTAATGTTCTTTTCAACGAAATTACCATTGATTACATTAAAAATACCTTTGCCTGTGCTACACTCTGTCAATGGGAAACAAAGCAACAGATTTTCCTCAATTTTATTTTCTACCAAATACCTCACAATGACAAACAAAATAAATAAATCAGCAACATATACACTTTCATTGACCTGAATGGAACATAATTTACTTTTTCTAATTTTATCTAATTTGACAGTGAATCAAAATTAACACTTATTGTCCCATAAGTAACATTTTGCATTTGTTTATTTTACTTGTTTTTTCACCATTACTGATTATTTTTTTGCATACCTCTGAACAGCCCAGTGCATACCCCTAGGGGTACACATACTACTGTGTGGGAACAGATGATGCAGAGGTTGGCACGTGACTCAGTTTTGGCCAGTGAAACAAAAGGGAAATATGTTGGGGCTAGGGGCAAGGGTGGCATTCAGAAAATATTTTTTTTCTTGGAATAGACTTCAACTTCTCCTTTCTTTCTGCTTTTGTATGCAATTGGGTGAAGCTGTGGCAGCCATCTTATGGGCATGAAGGGAAAGCAAACAGAATAGAATAGCCATTCTAGGAGCCCCAAGATCATTCAACTGGTTTAACCTGAAATTGCTTACCACAAAATTCCAGCTGTAAGATTAATATACTTTTATTATTTTTAAATTATTTTTTTGTATGTGGATAGTTCGCTGGCTGGGAAATGAACCCAGACCACAGTGTTGACAGCGCCAGCACCGAAGCTTTAAGCCACTACACCACCAGGGAACTCCATATACTTTTATTTTTGAAGCTACTTTTAGTTGACTTTTCTATTACTTGCACCCAAATCATTTTAACTGATAAAACCTGCCTTCACAAACTGAGCTCTTGCCCTGTTCTCATGCTAAACCCCCACCTCATATCTAATTGAGGGGGGGGGCATGATACAGTAAGATTCTTGTGTCAGAGCACCCTCTTCTGTTCACTATTAAGCATTTCAGTTTCTCCAGATACTAGATTCCATGTCATTAACTATTTTACATTGATTGTCTTTTTTGTACCAGGCATCTTTTAAAGTTGTTTACTCCAGTAATTTCCAGGATCTGGAATACTGACTTGAACTCCTTAAATAAACCTGTATCACCACAATTTGCTGCCACCCTACCCTGGTTTCAAGTGAAACCTTGATTAAACTTCCTGCTGCTAAATATATCAAGGCCATGCCTATTTATGTGAAAAAAATCCCAGGTGGAAGTCATATGAGAGTCTAGGGAATTAGGATTCAATTTTGGATGAATATTAAAATTACTTTGGGAACTTAAAAATAATCCAGTGCAGAATTTAGAAATAATCTAGTGTGGGGCTACACCCAAGAACGATTGAATTAGACCCCCTGGTATGGGTCTCAGGCATCATTGTTTTCTAAACTACTCATGTGCAGCGACACTGGCAGCCACCAATTTAGGAAGCATGAAATGCATCTCTTCTCAATCACTGAAAACCACTGCCTTATAAGTCCCTGTCCTCCTAGCTCTACCCAAGATAACCTGAGAAAATTTGTTGTTACTCTACCCTGCCTACCACATTGACCAGGTGAGCCAGAGCAGTGATTAAAGAGTTCTAGGCCTGCCTTTGATTAGGTAAACTGCTATCAGGTCTAGACAGCTGAAAATTACTCTTTCTTCAGACTGAGAATAATTCAAACTTTAAACAAAGTCAAACCGAGGTTTGTTTGATAATAGAAAGTGTACAGTACTCATAATTACCATAGTGTTCTCCAAAATTGCCTGAAAATAAGAATCACCTAGTGTACTAGATACAGAATTTTGGGCTCTAAACCAGAACTACTAAAAGAGAATCTCCTAAGAGAAAGATCTGGCAATTTATCTAGTTAACTAGCTGTCCCAGGTGACTCTTAGCAATCACATTTTGAAAACACTACTTACTACATATTTTCCCAATTTTATTTTTTTCACACAAAATGATAACAATTACCTGGGGTATTATCAAACCCCAGAAAGTAGCACTGAATTCTGAGAATAGAAGCAATAAAAAATAACCCCTTAATTCAAAGCTATAAGTTATGCAATGTTCTCTCTGAAACCTCTCTGAAAAATACCCTTTTACTTTTTTTCTTATTTTTACTTTTGACACAATATCATATTGGTTTCAGGTGTACAGCATAGTGATGTGACATTTATATAACTTATAAAATCCTTGTTCTGCTACATCTGGTTCCTATCTGACACCATATATAGTTATTAAAATATTATTGGCTATATGCCTTATGATGCACTTTACCTCCCTGTGACTATTTTGTGACCATGAATTTGTACTTCTTGATTTCTTTCCCTTTTTCACCCACCGTTCCCACCTCTTCCCATCACCCCTACAAATCTAGCATTCATCTGACACCACACATATTTATTGCAACATTATCAACTATATGTCCCTGTTATACTGTACATCCCCACAACTATTGCTTTGTAAAAATCAAACTAAATTTCCCAATCTTTTCCCCTTATTTCACCCCCTCCCCTAAACTTTCCCCCCTTTGGAAACAAACCAAATGTTTTCTATATAGATGAATCATTTTCTGTTCCACTTGTTTATTTTCTTCTTTGGATTTTAGCTATAAGCAAAATCAACTACATCTGACTTCCTCTGTTTGACATTCCAATCAGTGCAATACTCTTCACATCTTTTAATTGGAGTTTTTAATCTATTTAAATTGAAGGTAATTGTTGATGTGTACCTATTGCCATATTATTGCTCATAATTTTGCTTTCTTTTTCCCAATCTTAAAGCAGTCTCTCTTACATTTCTTGTAATACTGGTTCAGTGGTGATAAACTCCTTCAGCTTTTTCTTGTCTGAGAAGCTCAGACAAGCCTTGGTGAGTAGATTAATCTTGGTTGTAGGTCCTTGCTGTTCATCATGTTGAATATTTTCAGACACTTCCTTCTGGACTGCAAAGTTTCTGTTTTGAAATCAGCTGACAGTCTCATGGGAGCTCCCTTATAAGTGAGTTGCCTTTCTTCTGCTGCTTTTAGTATTCTCTCTTTGTCTTTAACCTTTGTTGTTTTAATTATAATGTGTCTTGGTGTGAGCCTATATGGGTTTATCTTGTTTGGTCCTCTCTGTGCTTCCTGGGCTTGTATGTCTGTTTCCTTCACCAGGTTAGGGAAGTTGTCAGTCATTACTTCTTCAAATATGTTGTCAATTTTTTTGCTATGTCTCCCAGTATTGCTGGATAGACATATGGAGTAGGTGCTCTACCGAGCCCTGAGGTGGTCTCCCTGGTCACCTGCACTGAGTGCTCCTATAGATTCTGGTTTAACACCAGTGCTGTGCCTAGAGCTACTTAGCAAAATTCTCCGAGCAAACCGATGCTGTTCTCCCCTAGTCTGGGGCCCGAGGACATAAATAGTTTTCCAATAAATATTGCCATGTGGGTAGGGCTGGTTGCTCATAGGAGAAAGGGCCTAATTTCACCTTCCCAAGCCACATACACAACTTGCCTGGAAATGTCCTGCCCATTCAAAGTCACAGAGATGGCTGGACCAGCTGGAGCACTGAAAATCAGTATATTCCCACTACACTTCTCAGAGCCCTCGCAGTAGAGGGGGAACAAGTGACTAGTCTGGTAAATAGACTGGACCAGTGGTGTTCCGAGACCATGCAGTTTACCAGGGTGCATACAATACAGCTGCATGGTCTGTACTGAATTTAAAACCAAGCCATTATCACCTCATTCTGGCAATTCTAAACAATGAGAGTAATACATCATTCCCCTGGGGGGCAAATATATTTTGGTGGTCTTTTGGTGGTCTTAAAGTTGGTAATAATTGCTATGGTTATTGTTTACTTTTTATTTTTATTTTTATTTTTATTTTATTTTTTTTTTTTTTTGCAAATTCTCCTTTATTAGTGCCCAGAGGACCTCTGGCTTCAACCCGATTGCCTCTCGGGGGTATTGTTTACTTTTTAATGATTAGTTTCAGGTGTATAAAACAACATAATGATTATATATTTACAACTCTCACAAAGTGATAACACCAGGAAGTCTATTACCCATCTGACACAACACATAACTATTACAATACCATTGACTATATTCCTTATGCTGTACTTCACTATCATTGACTTTTAACAATATGTGTCTTAGTCTCAAAGTAGCACTTTGTTGTTACTTATCCTTTCAGAAACATATTCCACATAGAAATTTATTTGGACAACGGCCAAGTGTATACAGCCTTGACACAGCGATTCAGCTACACAAGTTCTTTTAAAGAGTGAATTTGTCATAGCCTGGAATCATTTGAGCTCCTTAGAGCACAGTTCCTATCTCTAACCCCTGTGCTATTCCTTCATTTAAGAAGTGGTTACAAAATAAACTCGGATAGCACAGTGATTGTGAAGTCAAAGATTTGGAATTTAAATTACCAAAAATCTCTCAATCTATGTGACCACTTGGTATTTTAATTTGTGTTAAAAATTTTTTTTTTGATGGCAGAAATACTTAAAAGCTACTGGAATCAATCTCAGAGAAATAAAGGCATGGATAATAACATAATTTCTAGAATTCACTGTGAAAATGGATTTTTAAAATCTCTACCAAAGTTATTGTTTAATATGTTTTCTTATTATGTGTAAATCTATTGTTTCATATTAAAATTTTTTCATTGAAGCTAACAAATGTATTCTATCAACTATAAGTGAACATGAACATGAGAAGATTGATTATGATACATCATTGACAGATTGCAGAAACCTTAAATTCAGACACTGTAATACTATTTTTAGTTATTATTACTGGGGCATACCAATATGTAGTTGTAATTTCTTGTTTTTTTCAAAAGCCACTTTTATATAAATATGAAGTGTTAATGCATTATTTTTTTCCACTAAAATATTTATTTTACTTTTTTATTGTTAAATTTATTGAGGTGACATTGATTAGCAAAAATTACATAGGTTCCAGCTATGTAATTCTACAGTGCATTTTCTATGTCATGCAATATGTATTCACCACCCAGAGTCAGTTCTCTTTCCATCACCATATATTTGACTCCCCTTCCTTCCTTTTCATCCCCCTTCCTCCTCTCCCACTCCCTTTCCCCTTGTCCTCAGGTAACCACTAAACTACTGACTGTGTCCATGAGTTTTTATTTCTTTGTTGCTTTCAATTTTGTACACCCCATATGAGTGAAGTCATATGGTTCTTAATTTTCTCTGTCTGGTTTATTTTGCTTAGCATCATGACCTCAAAGTCCATCTATTGTCTTGCAAATGGAAGTATTTCATCTTTTCTTACAGCTGCATAATACTCTGTTGTGTAGAGATACCACAGCTTCTTTATCCAGTCATCTATCAAAGTTTTACTGGCATGATAAGAAAATCAGGGACAATTTTCAGTAATTGCTTTATTTTCTTGCCATTTTTATTATGCATTTTATGCCAAGATTATTATTGAAAATAATTTAGTCACGTAAAAGAGGTTTCACAGACTACAAGTTCTGACAATTAAGTTCACAACCTAGCTACCATGTTACATTGGTGGCACTGTACAAACAATT
The DNA here is from genome assembly GCA_004026885.1 of Lyroderma lyra. Lineage (NCBI taxonomy): Eukaryota > Metazoa > Chordata > Mammalia > Chiroptera > Megadermatidae > Lyroderma > Lyroderma lyra. The sequence goes on from PVJL010005166.1 coordinate 81,427, forward strand.
TGGTAAGGTTTCATAACCTTGGTATATCTGTGTCTCATAGCTGTGCTCCTGTCAATACATGGTCATGTCTTGCTGAGTGGCACACATTATTGTTGTTTGTGTTTTTGTGTGCTATCTTAAGGATTTTGTACCTTGAATTAGAAAAACAAACAAATATTAAATATCTTGTTAACCTTGGTAAGAGTGGAAGTGAAATCAGGTACATGTTAGTCCAAGTTTATGGAGATAATGCCATGAAGAAAACAACAGTGTACAAATGTATTAAATGTTTTTCTGAGGGGAGAGAAAGTGTCATCAATTAAGAGAGGTCAGGTCAGCCAGTAATAAGCAGAACTGACAAGAACATTGCAAAATTCATCAAATTCTGTGTCAAAAATGTCAGCTGACTGTGAGAAGCATTGCATACCAAGTATACATTGATAGAGAAACAGTTAGAAAAATCTTAACTGAAAATCTTGGCATGAGAGAGGTTTGTGCAAACATGGTCCCAAAGGAGGTCATTGATGAACAAAAGCACAAAAGAGTCAAAGTTTGCCAAGACCTTTTGGAGAGGCAAGATGATGTTTTGGGCTGTGTTATCACTGGTGATGAAACATTAATGGATGTACCAACATGACCCTGAAACAAAGTATAAAAGTGCAAAATGGAAATCACCTAATTCTCCATGACCAAAAATGTTCCATCAGTCCAAATTAAGAGTCTAGACAATGTTGTTAACATTTTGATGTCAGAGGGATTGTTCATTATGAATTTGTACCAACTGGACAGTCAACCAAGTTTACTATTTGGAAGTGCTTAAAAGGCTGCATAAAAAATTTAGACAAAAATGACTTGAACTTTTCACCAACCCATGGCTCTTACATTATGACAATGCACTAACTCACATGCCACTCTCTGTGAGGGAGTTTTTAGCCAGTAAACAAATAACTGCATTGAAATACACTCTCTATTCACATGACCTGACCCCCAATGACATTTTCTTTACACAAAATAAAGGAAATATTGAAAGGAAGACATTGTGATGACATTCAGGACATCAAGGGCAATATGAGCACAGCTCTGATGGCCATTTCAGAAAGATTCCCAAAATTGCTTTGAAAGGTGGAGTATGCACTGGTTTTGGTGCATAGCTTCCCAAGGAGAGTACTTTGAAGGTAACCATAGTGATATTCATCAATGAGGTATGTACTACTTTTTCTAGGATGAGTTCGTGAACTTAATTGTCAAACTTCATATCTGTTCCAGGTATCAAATACGAGGTAAACCACTGCTGTGAGCAGAAGTAAAGTGTATTATCTCTTTTGAGCTGAGGAAGTTAAAAACCCTTGTTTAATCTTAACTCTCAGTGTGTCATCACAGAGGCCTCTGATTGAGATGACAAGCCACAAGATGGTGACAGCCTGGATCTCTGAGTCACCCTTGGAAGGGAACTGGTCTGCAGAGTGAACAGAGCAACAGTGGTCTGTTTCATATGGAAAACAGAATAGTTCTTTTTAAAATTATTATTTTATTTTATTTTATTTTTTTGAGTTCTCTTTCCATCACCTTATATTTAGCTTCCCCTACCTCCCCTCCCACCCTCTCCCCTTTCTCCCCTACCTAACCCACTCGTTCCCAAATAAACATTGAACTATTGATTGTGTCCATGGGTTGTTTCTTTGTTTGTTCATTTCTTTTCTCTTTGTTGCTTTCAGTTTTATATTCCGTATATGAGTGAAGTCATACAGTTCTTTGTTTTTTCTGTCTGGCTTATTTCACTAAGCATGACGATCTCCAGGTCCATACATTTTGTTGCAAATGGCAATATTTCATCTTGTCTTATAGCTGAGTAATATTCCATTGTGTATACATACCACACCTTCTTTATCCAGTCATCTGTCGCAGGGTACATTGCTTGTTTCCATGTTTTGGCCACTGCGAACAGTGCTGCAATGAACATTGGGGTATATAAGTCTTTGTGGACAAAGGTTTTCAAGTCTTTTGAGTAGATCCCCAGAAGGGGGATTGCTGGGTCAAATGGTAACTCCATTCCCAATTTTCTGAGGAACCTCCACACTATCGTCCATAGCGGTTATACCAATTTGCCCTCCCACCAGCAGTGTGTGAGAGATTCTTTTTCTCCACATCCTCTCCAGCTCTTGTTATTCCTTGTCTTGTTGATAATAGCCATTCTAACAGGTGTGAGGTGGTATCTCATTGTGATTTTGATTTGCATTTCCCTGATAGCTAATGAGGATGAGCATTTTTTCATATGTCTGCTGGCCATTTGTATTTCTTCGTGGGAGAAGTGTCTCTTTAGTTCTTCTGCCCACTTTTAATTGGGTTGCTTGTTTTTTCGTTGTTTACATATTTTAGGTATAAAACCTATCTGATGCGTTATTTGCAAATATTTTCTCCCATTCAGTTGGCTCTCTCTTTGCCTTGTTGATGGTTTCTTTTGCTGTGCAGAAGCTTTTTAGTTTGATATAATCCCATTCATTTATTTGTGCTTTTACTTCCCTTGCCTTTGAGGTCAGGTTCATGATGTCTTCCTTGAGTCCTAGTTCTACAAGTTTAGTACCAATGCTTTCATCTATACAGTTTATTGTTGCAGATCTTATATGAAGGTCTTTAATCCATTTTGAGTTAGTTTTTGTATATGGAGAGAGTTCACAGCTCAAGTTCATTCTTTTACATATGTTTTTCCAGTTTTCCGAGCACCACCTACTAAAGAGTCTGTCTTTTCCCCATTGTATGTTTTTTGCTCCTTTATGGAAAATTATTTGTCCATATATTTGTGGGTTTATTTCTGGATTTTCAGTTCTGTTGCATTGGTCTATATTTCTATTCTTCTGCCAGTACCAAGCTGTTTCAACTACTGATGTTTTGTAATATAAATTGAAGTCAGGAAATGTAATGACACCAACCTTATTCTTTTTATGTAGTACTGCCATGGCAATTCGAGGTCTTTCATATAAATTTACTAATTCTTTTATCTATTTCATGAAAGTATGATTGTGGGATTTTAATGGGTATTGCATTAAATCTGTAGATTGCTTTCAGAAGAATGGTCATTTCAACAATATTAAGTCTCCCTATCCATGAACAGGGGATATTTTTCCACCTCTTAAAGTCTGTTCCAATTTCTTTCAAAAGTGTCTTATATGTTTCAGTGTATAAGTCTGTGATGTTCCTTAAGTTAATTCCCAGGTATTTCATTCTTTTTGTTGTGCTAGCAAAGGGAATTGACTCCCTCATTTCTTTTTTTGTGGATTCGTTGTTTGTATATAGGAATGCTGTTGATTATTTTACATTGATGTTGTATCCTGCAACTTTACTATATTCACTTATTGTTTCTAATAGTTTCCTGGTGGAATCTTTGGAATTTTTTATATAAAGGATCATGTCATCTGCAAATAGTGACAATTTGACATCTTCTTTCCCAATTTGGATACCTTTTATTCCTTTCTCTTGCCTGATTGCTATGACTAGAATTTCCAGTACTATATTTAATAGCAGTGGTGAAAGGGGACATCCCTGTCTTGTTCTTGATTTGAGAAGAATAGGTTTCAGCTTTTCCCCATTCAGTATGATGTTAGCCGAGGGTCTGTCATATATGGCCTTTATTATGTTGAGATACTTTCCTTCTATAACTATTTTATTTAGTGTTTTGAACTTAAATTGATGCTATACCTTGTCGAAAGCTTTTTCTGCATCAATTGAAATGATCATATGGTCTTTATCTTTGATTTTGTTTATGGGGTGTATCACATTGATTGATTTTCATATGTTGAACCATACTTGTGCTCCTGGGATGAATCCCACTTGACCTTGATGTATGATCTTTTTGATGCATTGTTGTATTCTGCTTCCTAATATTTTCTTCAGGATTTTTGCATCTGTGTTCATCAGAGATATTGTTCTATAGTTTTCTTTCTTTGTGTTGTCTTTGCCAGGCTTTGATTTTAGGGTAATGTTGGCCTCATAGAATGAGTTAGGAAGTATTGCTTCCTCTTCAATTTTTTGGAAGAGTCTGAGGAGGATAAGTGTTCATTCTTCTTTGAAAGCTTGGTAAAACTCATTGGTGAAACCATCTGGTCCAGGGCTTTTGCCTTTACGGAGATTATGGATAGTCGTTTTAATCTCTTCACTATCAATTGGTCTATTTAAATTTTCCAGTTCTTCTTGGTTCAGTCTACGTAGGCTATCTGATATTCTAGAAACTTGTCCATTTCTTCTAGGTTGTTAAATTTAGTGGCATAAAGTTCTTCATAATATTTTCTTATAATCCTTTGTATTTCTGTGGTATCAGTGGTAATTTCTCCCCTTTCATTTCTAATTTTGGATATTTGTGTCCTTCCCTTTCGTCCTTTGATTAGTCTAGCCAAGGGTTTGTCAATTTTGTTGACTTTCTCAAAGAAGCAACTCTCCTTAATATTAATTTTTTCTATTGTCCTTTTATTCTCTAATTGGTTTAGCTTTGCTTTCATTTTTATTATTTCTTTCCTTCTGCTGACTTTGGGTTTTGTCTGCTTTTCTTTTTCTAGTTCTTTAAGATGGGATGTTAAGATGTTTACTTTTGATTTTTCTTGTTTCTTAAGATAGGCCTGTAGTGATATAAATTTCCCTCTTATTACTGCTTTCGCTGTGTCCCAATAATTCTGATATGTTGTATTTTCATTGCATTAGTTTATATATATTTTTCAATCTCATCTTTTATTTGTTCTTTTGTCCAGTCATTTTTTAATAAGCTGTTGTTTAATCTCCATGTAAATGTGATTTTTTTCTGCTTTCCTTTTACAGTTGATCTCCAATTTCAAAGCTTTGTGGTCTGAGAATACACTTGGTATGATTTCGATCTTCTTGAATTTGCTGAGGCTACTTTGTGTCCCAGCATGTGATCTATCCTTGAGAATTTTCCATGTGAACTAGAAAAGAAGGTGTAGTCTCTTTTTGTTGGATGATGTGTCCTGTAAATGTCAATTATGTCCAATTGCTGAAATGTGTTGTTTAGAGCTGATGTTTCCTTATTTATTTTCTGTTTGGATGATCTGTCCTTGGCTGTTAGCAGGGCGTTTAAGTCTCCCACAATGATTGCGTATTCATCAGTTTCTCCTTTCAAATCTGTTAGTAGTATTTTTGTATATTTTGGTGCATCCTGGTTGGGAGCATATATATTAATTAGTGTCAAGTCTTCTTGTTGTTGCATTGTGCCTTTTATCATTACATAATGACCATCCTTGTCTTTTACTATCTTTTTTAACCTAAAGTTTCTTTCTTTAGATATCAGTATGGCAACTCCTGCTTTTCTCTGCTTACCATTTGCTTGAAGTATTGTTTCCCATCCTTTCACTCTGAGTCTGTGTTTGTCCTTACAGCTGAGGTGTGTTTCTTGGAGACAGCATATGGATGGGTTCTGTTTTTTAATCCAGTCTGCTACTCTGTGTCTTTTTATTGGTGAGTTCAGTCCATTAGCAATTAGAGTGATGATCGATATATAAGGATTTCCTGTGGCCATTACTTGTTTCTTTGTTTGGTTTTGTTTTATTTTTGTTTCTTTCTTTTTGCCCCAACTTTGTTTCATTTTTCTTGATGTTTTGTTTCAGGTCGAAGAGCCTCCTTCAGTATTTCTTGGAATGCTGGGAAATTCCCTCAGCTTCTGTGTGTCTGAGAAGGTCTTTATTCCACCTTCATATGTGAAAGATAATTTTGCTGGATAATTTATTTTTGGCTGTAAGTTCCTCTCTTTTAAATTTTTGAATATTGGATTCCACTCCCTCCTGGCTTGCAGAGTTTATGAAGAGAAATCTGATGCCAGTCTGATGGGTTTTCCTCTAAAGTTTATACTTCTTTTTTCCCTGGCTGCCTTGAGAATTGTCTCTTTGTCTTTAGTTTTGGACATCTTTAGTACCATGTGTCTTGGAGATGAACTCTTAGGGTCCCGGTATCTAGGGGACCTGTTTTCTTCTTGAACTTGGGGTTCCAGATCTTTCCATAGGTTTGGAAAGTTTTCATCTACTATTTGTTTGAGTATGCTCTCTGTAGAATGCTCTACCCCTTCTTCTATTCCTATTATCCTGATGGGTGTATTGTGTCATGGAGTCAGATAGTTCTTGTAGAGTTCTTTCAATCATTTTAGTTCTATATTCCCTCTCTTCCTCTTTCTTAGGTGTTTCCATGTTCTGATCTTTGATATAACTAATTCTTTCCTCCATCTGGTTGGCCCTGTTTTTTATGGCAGTTATTTTGTTTCTCACTTCTTTTATTGTATTATTTATCTCTCACATTTCCATCTCAATCTTCCTTATGTTTTGAATTTCTTTGTTAAAGTGTTCCTTTTGTTCATGGAGATCTTTTTTTTATGTCATTCATGTCCTTTTTTATGTTGTTGATCTCAGCCATATTGCTCTGCCAGTATGTTTTCATTTCTCTCACAGCCTTTAGAATGGCTACTTTAAATTCTCTGTCACTTAATTTGGAAACTTCTAGGTCTAAGAAATTGTCTTGATAAATTTCCTGTTCTTTCTGAGGAGTTTTAGTTTTTAAGGAATTCATCCTGTCTGCTGGGCTTTTCATCTTTGACATAACAGTGTTATGTTCAGTAGTGCACAGGAGCCCAGATTGTTACTTTTGTGGTGTCTTGGTATAGGGCAGACACGAGGTGGTACTTGGGGGGGCAAGTTTTGGGAGAGAGAGGGGTTGTTTATTTCTTATTTCTGGTCTCCTGCTATGTTTGGAGGTGGTGCGCATCTATCATGGTCCCTTCGCTTCCTGTAGTTAGTTAGTTGGTTGGGGAGATTGTAGGAAAGGGGAGAGGCCAACAAAAGGCACACCGGGGCAGCTCCACCTTCTGCCCTATGTTGGGGTAGCTGGGTAAGGTAGGCCAAGTCTGCTCCTGCTGGCTGGGATGAATGCTATCAAATCCGCCTTTTTTCCTGGGCCTGCTTCCGTGGCCAAATGTTGGGGCAGATTCTGTGGGCTCGCAATGCCTTTAGGATACAGGGGTGTGCGAGCAGGCATGCACACAATTCCAAAGCTGTGGTTCTTATCCCGCGACAGGAAGGCAGCTGGCCCACCATTCCAGTGAGCCTGGAATGGGAGCCGCAGCCCCACGCAGGAGCCGTGTAGCCGCGCCAGCATCCGGCCGCCTCCTCAGTGGGCCGGGACCAGTAACCGCAGCTCTGTGCAGGAGCCGTGCATGCCTGCGCTGTGGTCCCCAAGGGAGCCTAGAGCCAAGATGTTGTCTCTGCAGTTCAGAGTCCTCACTCAGCTTTGCTACCACTCAAGAGTTTCAGAGGCTGGCTCCCAAGCTCTGTCCCCAACTCACCACTCCAAATTCCAGCTCCCCAGCCTCGCTCCCCAATGGACTCCCACTGTTCTGCTGCTGTGCTAGGGCTTTTCCTCTTGTCGCTTCTTGGCTTCTCCCCTCCCATGCACTGCAGCCACCTGTGATCGAGTCCTGTTGTGATTCATCTTTGCTCTCTCCCCTCTGTCCCGCTCGCCCCTTTCTCTCCAACCCTTAGTTGATTACTTGTGATGCGTGGATGTCTCAGCTGCCGTTTTTTGTCACCCAGGGTCCTCTGTCTTGGCTCCTGGGTGGCTGTTTAATTGTGTTTTCTGGGAGAGGCTTTAGGGACCTCCTCTCCAGTCGCCATCTTGTCCTCCAGGAAGAATAGTTCTTTGTGTTAAGCCAATGAGATTTGTTCCTTATCACAGCAAAGCATAGGTAATTGTGATTGATACAGAACTGATGCAGTCAGCCATCTCTTTTTCAAATAGGAAAAAAATGTCAGGTTTAGTGTGTTGAAGCAAGAAGAGCAATCCAGCTTTTTATTTGTGAACACTTTGATCTTTGAGCAGGTTTGGAAGAGAATGTACTATGCAAAGGGCACAGTTACATTATGTAGGCAAATTTTATCCTCATGGACTGAAAAGACCTTGCTTAATTTTTTTTTGTCAAATAAATGAGATTTTATTATTTAAATACAGTAAGTATTATTAATAGGTGATGTTTTTAAGAAATGCCTGTAATAATTCTCAAGAACTACACAATCAGATAAATAAACATCCATTTTAGAGTAATTTATCTTAACCCCCAAAGTCCTTTAAAATAGAAGATATAGGTGGTCAACCCAGAGACTGAAGGTATATTCCAGAATCCTTGAAAAGTCCTTGCTTAATTTTTAAAACTCAATTTTGTGTTGCCCTAATATAGTGATGCTTTATTCATTGAGATTCATTCTGAAATGGAGAATTCCACATTGGGGGGTGCATCTATCTACAGAGACATGGTTGGTGTTCAGGAAATGGTTATCTTGTGAAGTTTTCATCTATTGCTGTGTGACTTGAGCGAATCACTTTTATTCCCTAAGGTATTGTTTACCAGTAGCTTTGATTCAAGCAAAGATATAAAATCTTACTAATTTAACCAAAGGTAAATTATTGAGAGGAAACTAGGATAACTTGCCAAATTATAAAAAGAGTTAATCAAACTTTAGGAAGGATGGGAATCAGAGTAGCTTTGGAAATTAGAGCAAAAGTCCCTCTCTCTTCAGGGGACTGCTGTCAGATGACTTCTATCCACTTTCAATCTCTATATATCTCTGTGAAAAATTTAAGTTCATGAGATAAGGGATCTTCTTGGCCCATTTTGAGTCATGTGCCCAGCCTTGAGATCCCAGGAGCTAGTCTAATGGTCGAGCCTAGTAGTCTCAGGAAAATGGGATGGCAGGAGGCTTGCGTGGCAACAGAAAGTGGTTGAACCAAATCAGTGGTGAGATACAAAGACAAATACATAGATCGATAGATAATAGATATAAATACATACATATATATGATATATATATATATATCATACATTCTGTATATAATATATACAATATACATACATACATTGTGTGTGTATGTATATTTAAACTCTTTGTCAAACAAAACATGCTACAGAAGCTGTAATTTTACAGAAGTGCCTCTGTAAAAAGAGCAGTTGAATAAAACTTGGCTAGTTGCTGTCTAATACCTTTTCCAATGTCACATTATTTTAACCATTTTTGATGAAAATCTTTCTGACTTAAAGTTTTTTTAAATATGTTCAAATCTATTTTTGTAAGACCCAAGATGATCATTGTGAACATGAGAGTCTGTTATGGAATATAAGAATGTAGTTTTTGCTTCCTCCCTTGAGCTTAGAATGTCAACCCTAACTACTGCTGTCAATATGCCTGACTCATGTACTGTCCAACCTCCCTCCGATGTGTTGTTTCTGTGGACTCACAAGCTAAATCAAAATTGTTAAGAGTCTAGGGAAGGAAGAGATGAAAATAATGTCATGAAAGTTGCCTGCACTTATAAGAAAACCAGTAACTAATTGCCACCATCATATATTCACCAGGTGACCTTGAGCAAACCACTTCCCCACCTCAGCTTCTGTGTTTTGTGTGGATTAAATAATCTGTACCTGGCACAATGTCTGGCATGTTGTAGCTCCTCAAAGTATGTTATTGAATTGAATCACAGATCCTTCTATTAATAGTTCTATGAGTCAATGATTTTATATGCCAAAATGCTTACTTTAGCTATTTTGATGTCTAAAACTAGACATACAATTTGTTAAATTCTTAACTTAAATGTCCATTGATGAGGGAAACATCTAATGAGCACATACAATATGTAATGCCTGTGAAATATGCTATCTTATGTAAATTCAAGTATATATGAAGAAAAGTGGCATTATTCAAATTACAGGATAAGAAGAGTGAGGCTCAGGGACCTAATCTGGTTTTCTCAAGGTCAAAGGCCTCCAGAGAGTTGTTTTCTTTAATTTGCCAGAAAGGTTTTGGAAATAAAAATAAATGATGCAATTAAAAGAGTTTTCAAAATAAAAAGTGAAATACAAGCAGAAGGTAACATTAGCATCATTATTCTTATTATATGTGGGTATGTAAATTAAGGAAAAGTTCTTGAGTAATGGCCTGAGTGCTTCTACTATGAAATAAAGGTCAAAGGACTCTCTGGCATCTGTCAGGGTTTCTCAGACATGCTTTTTTATCTGAGGAAGCTGAGAGATTCCTAAAAGCCACCTCCGTGTTTATGAAACACCATGCACAAATGTGCAATGCATTCCGGCAACATAGTTATTCCAGTCATGTACACATAATCTAAGAGACACCTCAACAATGAGAAGAAAATAACAAATCATGCTTCATCTTCTGTCAACAGCAGCTTACAGATATTGCTCAAATAATCAAGTAATCAAATTCTTTGGAACTGAGTTAATCTGCTATTTGCAAAAAAAATCAACGTTGGCAAAAATTAATTTTGCAGAACTACTCCACATTGCAATTACATGAAAGTAAGCCCTAATCCACTTTTTGTCCAAACTGAGAGATCACCCTAACATTTGAATCTTGGGGAGCAGGAGCTGGACTAAAAACCTTTCTTCCACCAGTTGGCCGGAGTTCTTCATGCAAATCAGAGCACTTTCCTACTACTGTATGGTATATCAAGGCTGTAGATGGCTTTTACTAAAGCATTTTTCCAGCCATAACACAACCTTTTTCTAGACCTGCACTGTCCAATATGGTAAACATGAGCTTTTGAAATGTGGCTAATTCAAATTGAAATGTATTCTCAGTATAAAATGCACACTAGATTTCAAATACCAAGTAAGAAAAAAATGAAAAATACCTCATTTATATGTTTTGTAATATGTGTTTTAATGATAATGTTTTGGATATATTGTGTTAAATAAAATATATCATTAAAATTAATTATATTTATTCCTTTTTAATTTTTAATGTGGCTACTAGAAAATATAAAATTGCATATGTGGTTCATATTATCTTTCTATTGGACAGGGCTGCTCTAGAATAATGGGTATTTATTTGCCTTATTTCTGCTTATTACTTATAAAGGACAAATATAGATTTATCTTGATAAGAAGAAAAACCCTAAGTCAAACAAAACAAAACTTTACCCCCACTTTCTTGGTGTACATAAAACAGCTTTGCAATAGGATAAGCAAGAAAATCGGTCATTGGTTTTGAAAACGGAAACCCTGCACATGATACTGTGAACCATAAAGAGTATCCACCGTGAACCCACAATCCGCTTGATCTTCCCCTTAATTGTATTCATTATGCTATTTAAGTGTATCCAAAAGAAAATGAAAAAAGTATTATCTGACATAACTGATATTGTCCATGAAAAACCTATTTTAAATTGGTTTTTACTTCAAGATTCTGAAATCATTTTTATCTTACTTTAGGAAATTAAAAAAAAATACCTTGTTAGTATACAATGCTTGATCTTCAGAGATGATCTGTTGCAAACTACTCATTTCTATGTGAAATGGAGACCTTAACAAAGTAAGCAACTGGCTCAGCATTTTCTAGTTAATAAATGAGAGACACAATTGAATTCAGTTCTGTCACCTGATCTGAATTTCTTTTTATTCACATGGAACACTTAAAAATTATTTCCAACTCATTTTTTGCCTTACCATAGAAACATAAGAATAACATTAAACAGTTGAAAATAAACCACTAGTTAAATTCCTCTTTCAAAATTCATGTCAAAAATGGCCTGCTTACTGTACAATATATGGATAGGACATAAAATATGAAAAGTTTTCACATAATTAGAAATAAACTTGGAAGTAGTCTGCATAGCACTATTTCCTGCTGATTCATAGCCTACAATTCTAATGGGAACAGTGCAAATGTAGTACATCTGTTTTGCTTGCCTTTTAAAATTTAAATACAGCTTTCTCCCCAAACTGCTGAGATCGTCAAGGTATGACCCTTTGTCTGCTTGACAGTCAAATGAATTTAAAACTTTTGCACTCATAAAATAATTCATTTCTTCAATTTCCAAGCAATTTTAAGTAAGTTTGGGGTGCTCTAATTAATCAATTTTAATATTTAATGCAATGTGGTGTGATGTCATTGGTAAGTAAATTAATGAAGTCCCTATATCCAGAAATCTGAAACTTTATTTTTTTCATTTTTATTCTTAGACTTATTGGGGTGACATCTGTTAGCAAGGATTACATAGGTTTCAGGCATACAATTCTACAGTGCATTGTCAACTTGATGTATAATAAGTTCACCACCTAATGTGACTTCTCTTTCCATCACCTTATATTTAGCATCCCCTCCCTCCTCTCCCACTTCCTCCCCTGTCTCCCCCACCTATCCTACATGTCCCCAAATAAAAATTAAACTATTGATTGTGTCCATGGGTTATTTGTTTCTTCATTTCTTTTTTCTTTGCTTTCAGTTTTATATTCCGCATATGAGTGAAGTCATACAGTTTTTGTTTTTTCTGGTTCTGGCTTATTTCACTAGGCATGATGATCCCCAGGTCCATCCATTTTGTTGCAAATGGCAATATTTCATCTTTACTTATAGCTGAGTAATATTCCATTGTGTATATGTACCACAGCTTCTTTATCCAGTCATCTGTTGCAGGGCACTTTGGTTGTTTCCATGTTTTGGCCACTGTGAACAGTGCTGCGATGAACATTGGGGTATATAAGTCTTTGAGGACAAAGGTTTTCAAGTATTTTGGGTAGATCCCCAAAAGGGGGATTGGTGGGTAAAATGGTAACTCCATTCCCAATTTTCTGAGGAACATCCACACTGCCTTCCACAGTGGTTTGCACTCCCACCAGCAGTGTACCAGAGTTCTTTTTTCTCCACATCTTCTCCAGCATTGTTATTCCTTGTCTTGTTGATAACAGCCATTTTCACAGGTGTGAGGTGGTATCTCATTGTGGTTTTGATTTGCATTTCCCTGATAGCTAATAAGGATGAGCATTTTTTCATATGTCTGCTGGCCATTTGTATTTCTTCATGGGAGAAGTGTCTGTTTAGTTCTTCTGCCCACTTTTCAATTGGGTTGTTTGCTTTTTTGTTGTTAAGTCTAATTAGTTCTTTATATATTTTAGATATTAGACCCTTATCTGATGCATTATTTGCAAATATTTTCTCCCATTCAGTTGGCTGTCTCTTTGCCTTGTTGATGGTTTCTTTTGCTGTGCAGAATCTTTTTAGTTTGATATAGTTCCATTCATTTATTTTTGCTTTTACTTCCCTTGCCTTTGAGAACCGGTTCATGAAGTCTTCCTTGAGTCCTTGGTCTATAAGTTTAGTACCAATGTCTTCTTTTATACAGTTTATTGTGGCAGGTCTTATATGAAGGTCTTTAATCCATTTTGAGTTAGTTTTGTATATGGAAAGAGTTCACAGCTCAAGTTCATTCTTTTGCATATGTTTTTCCAGTTTTCTGAGCACCACCTACTAAAGAGGCTGTCTTTTCCCCATTGTATGTTTTTTGCTCCTTTCTCGAAAATTATTTGTCCATATATTTGTGGGTTTATTGCTGGGTTTTCAGTTCTATTCCATTGGTCTATATTTCTGTTCTATTGCCAATACCAAGCTGTTTTGACTATTGATCCTTTGTAATATAAATAGAAGTCAGGAAGTGTAATGCCACCAGCCTTATTCTTTTTATGTAGTATTGCTTTGGCAATTTGAGGTCTTTTGTGGTTCCATATAAATCTAATAATTCTTTTATCTGTTTCACGAAAGTATGATTGTAGGATTTTGATGGGTATTTCATTAAATCTGTAGATTGCTTTAGGTAGAATGGCCATTTTAAAAATGTTAACTATTCCTATCCACGAACAGGGGATATTTTTCCACCTCTTAAAGTCTGTTCCAATTTCTTTCAAAAGTGTCTTATACTTTTCAGTGTATAAGTCTGTCACGTTCTTTGTTAAGTTCATTCCCAGGTATTTCATTCTTTTTGTTGTGATAGCAAAAGGAATTGACTCCCCCATTGCTTTTTCTGAGGATTCATTGTTTGTATAAAGGAATGCTGTTGATTTTTGTACATTGATTTTGTATTATGTAACTTTACTATATTTGTTAATGGTTTCTAAGAGTTTCCTGGTAGAATCTTTGGAATTTTTTATATAAAGGATTATGTCATCCACAAATAGTGACAATTTGACCTCTTCTTTCACAATTTGGATACCTTTTATTCCTTTCTCTTGCCTGATTGCTGTGGCTAGAACTTCCAGTACTATATTAAATAGCAGTGGTGACAGGGGGCATCCCTGTCTTGTTCCTGATTTTAGGGGAATAGGTCTCAGCTTTTCCCCATTCAGTATGATGTTAGCCAAGGGTCTCTCAAATATGGCCTTTATTATGTTGAGATACTTTCCTTCTATAACTATTTTATTTAGTATTTTGATCATAAATGGATGTTGTACCTTGTCGAAAGCTTTCTCTGCATCAATTGAAATGACCATATGGTCTTTATCTTTGATTTTGTTTATGTGGTATATCACATTGATTGATTTTTATATTTTGAACCATCCTTGTGATACCAGGATGAATCCCACTTGATCATGATGTATGATCTTTTTGATGCATTCTTGTATTCTATTGGCTAATATTTGGTTCAGTATTTTTGCATCTGTGTTCATTAGTGATATTGGTCTATAGTTTTCTTTTTTTCTGTTGTGTGTGCCAGGCTTTGGTATTAGAGTAATGTTGGCCTCATAGAAAGAATTAGGAAGTATTGCTTCCTCTTCAATTCTTTGGAAGAGTCTGAGGCAGATAGGCATTAATTCTACTTTGAATGCTTGGTAGAACTCGTTGGTGAATCCATCTGTTACAGGGCTTTTGCATTTCGGGAGATTATGGATAGTCATTTCAATCTCGTTGCTATTGATTGGTCTATTTAGATTATCCAGTTCTTCCTGGTTCAGTCTTGGTAGGCTATGTTTCTAGAAACTTGTCCATTTCTTCTAGATTGTTAAATTTTGTGGCATAAAGTCCTTCATAATATTTTCTTATAATCCTTTGTATTTCTGTGGTATCAGTGGTAATTTCTCCCCTTTCATTTCTAATTTTGGATATTTGTGTCCTTTCCTTTCATCCTTTGATTAGTCTCACCAGGGGTTTGTCAATTTTGTTGACTTTCTCTAAGAACCAGCTCTTCGTAATATTAATTTTTTCTATTGCCCTTCTGTTCTATAATTGGTTTAGCTCTGCATCAATTTTTATTATTTCTTTCCTTCTGCTGACCTTGGGTTTTGTCTGCTCTTCTTTTTCTAGTTCTTTAAGATGGGATGCTAAGATGGTTGTTTGTGATTTTTCTTGTTTCTTAAGATAGACCTGTAATGATATAAATTTCCCTCATATTACCCCTTTCACTATGTCCCAATAATTCTGATATGTTGTATTTTCATTGTCATTAGTTTGTATATATTTTTATATAATTTTTAATCACATTTTTTATTTGTTCTTTTATCCAGTCCTATTTTAATGAGATGTTGTTTAATCTCCATGTATATGTGGTTTTTTCCTGCTTTCCTTTTACAGTTGATCTCCAATTTCAAAGCTTTGTGGTCTGAGAATACACTTGGTACGATTTCGATCTTCTTGAATTTGCTGAAGCTACTTTTGTGTCCTAGCATGTGGTCTATTCTTGAGAATGTTCCATGCGCACTAGAAAGAATGTGTAGTCTCTTTTGGCCAATGAAGTGTCCTGTAAATGTCAATGATGTCCAATTGCTATAATGTGTCATTTAAAGCTGTTATTTCCTTATTTATATTCTGTTTGGATGATCTGTCCATGGCTTTTAGCAGGGTGTTTAAGTCTTTCTTTCTTGTTGCCCCAACTTTGTTCCATTTTTCTTGATGTTTTGTTTCAGGCTGAAGAGAATCCTTCAGTACTTCTTGGAGTGCTGGCCTTGTGCTGGCAAATTCCCTCAGCTTCTGTTTGTCTGAGAAGATCTTTATTCCACCTTCATATCTCAAAGATAATTTTGCTGGATAATTTATACTTGGCAGGAAGTTTCTCTCTTTTAAATTTTTGAATATTGGATTCCACTCTCTCCTGGCTTGTAGAGTTTCTGCTGAGAAATCTGATGGCAGCCTGATGGGTTTTCCTCTAAAGGTTATAGTTCTTTTTTCTCATGCTGCCTTGAGAATCATCTCTTTGTCTTTAGTTTTGGTCATCTTTACTACCATGTGTCTTGGAGAAGATCTGTTTTGGTCCAGGTATCTGAGGGACCTGTTTTCTTCTTAAACTTGGGGTTCCAGATCTTTCCATAGGTTTGAAATGTTCTCATCCATGATTTGTTAGAGTATGCTCTCTGTAGATTGCTCTGCTTCCTCTTCTATTCCCATTATCCTGATGTTGTTTTGTCTCATGGAGTCGGATAGTTCTTGCAGAGTTCTTTCCATCCTTTTGGTTCTATATTCCCTCTCTTCCTCTTTCTGAGCTGTTTCCATGTTCTGATCTTCAATACCACTAATTCTTTGCTCCATCTGGTTGGTCCTGTTTCTTATGACAGTTATTTCATTTCTCACTTCCTTTATGGTATTATCTATTTCTCGTATTTCCGTCTCAATCTTTCTTATGTTTTGAATTTCTTTGTTAAATTGTTTTTTTGTTCACAGAGTTTCTTTTTTATGTCGTTTATATCCTTTTTTATATTATTTATCTCACTATGGTGTTCTGCCAATAGGTTTTCATTTCTCTCACAGCCTTTAGAATGGCTGCTTTAAATTCTCTGTCACTTAAATCAGCCCCTTTCACTTCTAACAAGCTGTCTTCTGGTTAAATTTCTTGTACTTTCTGAGGAGTTTTAGTTTTTAAGGAATTTATCCTGTCTGCTGAGTTCTTCCTCTTTGACATGAGGGCTTTATGTTCAGTGCCCAAATTATTGCTTTTGTGGTGTCTTGCTGTGGGACAGACACTAGGTGGCACTGGGGATCAAGTTTTGGAGGAGAGGGGGCTGTTTTTTTCTTGTTTCTGATCTCCTACTGCTTTTGGAGGCTATGCGCATACATTCCGGGGAGAGGCCAACAAAAGGCACTCCAAATGCCTTCTTCCCTTTGCAAGGGAAGCTGTTCCAAGTCTTATTTCTGCTGGCTCGGGTGAATGCTATCAAATCAATCTTTCTCCCTAGCCCTGAGTCAGCATCTGGCTGTCTACAGGCTCACACTGCTTTCAGAACCCTGGGGTGCATGAGGAAGTGCATGCTCCATAAGTCCAAAGCTGTGGGCCTGGCCTGAGACAGCAGGGTCGCCTTTGCAGCGGGGTGGAAACAGAAACTGCAGCCCTGTGTAGGTCTCCAGGGAGCCTAGAGCTGGGGTGTCATCTTTGCAGTTCAGAGTCCTTGCTCAGCCCTTCTACCACTCAAAAGTTTCAGAGGCTGGTTCCCAAACTCCATCCCCAGCATGGAGCTCCAAAGTCCAGTTCCCACGTGGCCTCTCCCCTCCCCCGAACTGCGCCGCTCAGATCCTGTTGCAGTCTCTGCTCCCTTCCCTCTCCCATACTCGCCACCTTCTTGCCAACCTTCAAGTGTTTGCTTGCGATTTGTGGATTTCTCAACTGCTGTTTTGTCACTTAGGGTTCTCTTTCTTGGCTCCTGGATGGCTGTTCAATTGTGTTTTCTGGGAGAGGCTTTAGGGACCTCCTCTCCAGTCGCCATCTTGCCTTCTTCTCCTCGAAACTTTTCCAAGTTACTTTTTTTCTTTTCCCAATAGTATATTTATCTTTTCTTCTGAATAAATCCAGTACTCATATTTTTTTTGTTTTGAACTATTTTAGGAATAAAGAAAATACAAAAAATAATATGGAATCCAAGTATTTATCATCTAAATATAAAAATGTTAATATTTAGCCATATTTGCTTCAGTTTAAAAATATGTTGTGATACAATATACATAACAATAAAATACACCATGTTTGACATTTTAATAAATTTAACCATACAATTCAGTGGCATTAACTACATTCATAATGTAATTTATATTGTGCAACCATCATTATTCTATTTCCAAAACTCTCATTATTCCAAACAGAAACTTGTACCTACTAAATAATGATTCTCCATTCCCCATCTCCAAGTCCCTAGTATCTTCTAATCTACTTATTGTCTCTATGACCTATGATCGTTACCTCATATAATGGGAATCACACAATATTTGCATTAAATTTCTAGTTTCTTTCACTTAGATTAATGTCTTTAACTTGCATCCATGTAGTCATATGTATCAGAATTTATTTTATGACTGCATTATATTCCATTGTGTATATATGCCACATTTTGTTTATCTGATCATTTGTTGATGAATACTTGATTTATTTCCAACTTTTGGCTATTGTAAATAATGCTGCAATGAACATTATTACACACATGTCTGTTTGAGTCCTTGTTTTCAGTTAGGAGTGGCATTTCTGGTTTATATAATAATTCTATATTTAAGCAACGACCAAACTGTTTTTCCATAGTGGCCATACCATTATACATTTCCACCAGCATTATAAAGGAATTCTAATTTCTCTATATCCTTGCTTACACTCTTTCATATTATACCCATCCTGGTAACTATGAAGAGGTTTTGATTTGCATTTCCTTAATGACTAATGATGTTAAGCATTTTTTCATATGTTTTATTCCTGCGCATATCTTCTTTAGAGAAATATCTATTTAAGTCCTTTGCCAATTTTTTAGTTGGGTTGTTAGTCTTTTTGTTGTTAAGTTGTAAGACTTTGCCCCAGATTTTTAAATAAATAAAATATTAAAAATGCAATTTTTAAGTCCCTTTTATATATTCCCTTGATCCCATTATATTGTTCTCTAAACTCATTCAGAGGTGATCATAATTTTAAAGTGAATGTATATTACTCTTGTCAATAAATTAGTATTTTATTAAGTATGCTTGTGCTCATAACTATCATAATGTATTTTGTTCTGGAAGTTATACAAATAATGTATAAATTCCTCTGCATTTTTGTTTTATTACTTAATCTTGCATTTTAAGATCTGTGTTGATACATGTAGATTTACTTTATTTATCTTAACTTAATGTAGTATTATATTATATGATGATTAATGACTTACTCAGTTATTTTATACTATAGGACATTTAGGCAATTTTATTAATAATAGCTATTATTATTACTATTATTTTGTTATTATCAACAATATTGAACATTTAGGTATGAAAGATATGATAGTGTTAGATACGAATGCAGACTAGGGAGCCAAACTGCCTGTGTTTTAAATCCAGGTCTTTTGCTTACTACCTCTGCATATCTGGACAAGTTACTTAATCTTTTATACTTTGTAAAATAGAAACAACCGTGTGTGTTTCATGCAGTTGTGAAGGATAAGAGAGACATTTCATTAAGCACTCATAATGGTACTGAGTACATAATCATCCCTCAATAAATTTCTACATGTGAGATATATTCTCTACACCTACAAATAGCATTGTTGAGACATATGGTATGTTTATCTTCCACTTAATAAAATGGCATATTGCCCTTCCAAATAGTTATATACCAATTTATCTTCTAAATGTTTAGAGATCCCATCTCTCCACTCTTTTCAAATAGTTGGAAGTATCAGATCTTAGTTTACCAATTTGATGAATACAAAATGATATTGCATTGCTTTAATTTATTTAGCATTTCTTTGTAAGAATTATTTTTCTGGAGGATGATGGATTGATTTTTTAAATTTTTATCTTTTTGACATTCAGTATTCTTTTATATTAGTTTCAGGTGTACAGCACAGTGGTTAGACATTTATGTAAATTATGAAGTGATCTCCCTGACAAATCTAGTACCCATCTGACACTATACATAGTTCTTACAATATTATTAACTATATTCCCTATGCTGTACTTTACATCCTTGTGACTATTTTGTAACTACCAATTGTACTTCTTACTTTTTCACCCTTCACTTTTTTCACCTGACTCCCCATGTCCCATCCCATCTGGCAAACAATTTTTTCATAAATATTGGCAATTATTTATGAAGACTCCACCATTGTTATTTTATCTAGTGCCTAATTATATTTTCCCTCTATTTTCTTTTGGTTGTTTGACTTTTTCTTATTTATTTGTAGGAATACTTTACATATTGTGATTACTATTCTTTGTCATTCATGTTTATTTTTCAAGTTTGTGGTTTAAATTTTTATTTTTCAGAGTGTTTTTATTTAATTATGCAAAGGTTTCAAATTTTTATGTGGTGAAATTTACCCATCTTTTACTTGGCAGTTTGTGTTTATTCTACTTAAGAAGTCCTTTAATACCTGGAGGTTATAGAGATATTCTCTTATGTTTTTATATAATAACTTTAAAATTTGATGTTTTTCTTTTACATTTCTATCTTTAATAATCTGAAGTTTATCTTTGAATATGCTGTGAAATAAGGATATGCTTCTATTTTTCCTGGGAAACTGATATTCCCAGCATCATTTATCTTTCCTGAGTTATACTGCCACTTCTGTCATGGGCCACATTTCCTTGTGTGCTTCTATTAGTTGATTGACTTTCTAATTCTATTACATTAGTCTGTCTATTCCTGCATCAATAATACATTATTTTCATTACTACCATTTTATAATAATTTGTGATATATAATAGGACACTTCAGTTATCTTCAAAATTATCTTGGATCTTACTGGCTCTTTTTTACTTTATATGTTATATAGGTTTAACAAGTACAATGAATGTACTATGTGACAAGCTCTGTTCAATGTGCTTTAACAAAAATACCTCTTCTGTTTCTTACAAGAAAAACTCTATGACATAGAGTTTGCACTTTATGGATGGACAGACTAAAGCACAGAAAGGTTAGTTAATTACCGAAGGTCACAGAACTTATAAGTGGCAGAGCCTGGATTTGAAGCCAGTCAGTTGGGCTCCAGAATTTGTGATTTCAATCACTATGCTGTACTCTCATGTGAGTTTTTCAATATGCATGAAAAAATCTAATTATAAATTTAATTAAAATTACATTGAATTCATATACTAATTAGGGCTGAATTAATATCAATTTGATAGTGAATCCTCACATGTTTAAACTAGGCATAGTTTTTCAGTTATTGAGTGTGGCATAGAATGCTAGTTCCCTATACAATGCCCAAATTTTTTTACTTCCTAAGTAACAAAACTCCAATTTTGTTCAGGGTGGCAATATTTCCAAGTGGAAAATTACATTTCACAGCCTCCTGGAAGGTAGTGAGGGCCATGTGACATATTTTTGGTTAAGAAAATAAGTACAAGTTGCTAGACAGGACTCCTAAGAAAGCTATTTCTTTAAAAAGAGGCAGACTTTACTGACATTGAGTATTTTTTTTCTCTTCATCCTTCCCTTTATTTTAAGCTTGTAATGCTTATGCTATGCTGGACACTGAGCAGCCATTCTTTGATTATAATGATGAAAAAAGTCATATGCTTAGGATGGTAGAATGGAAAGCTCAAGGAAGCCTAGGTCCATGGGAGCATTATATAGTCACTGTGCCAGTCCTAATCAACTTCCTCCAAGATTCATTTTGCATGAGAGAAAGAAAACATTTTCTGTTTAAATAATTGTTTTCTGTTAAAAACACCTGAACACAATCCCTAAATGATAGAGTAAAGTCTTCCTTCATGACCTGTGATGATTAATTTTTTTGTGCATCAACTTGGCTGAGTTAAGGAATGCCCAGAGAGCAGATAACACATTATTTCTATATGGTTCTGGAAGGACGTTTCTGGGAAGAGTTATAATTTGAATTATTAAACTAAGTAAAGAAGTTGATGCTCACCAGTATGGATGAACCTTATTGAATTCCTTGAGAGTTTGAATAGAACAACAAGATAAAGGAAAGGAAAACTCACTCTACTTGAGCTGGGACAGCTATCTTTTCCTGCCCTGAGGCATTAGTGCTCCTGATCCTCAAGATTTTGACCTCAACTGAAACTTACATTATTTCTTGAAGTGTTTTTCAAGCCTTTAGGTGTGGACTGGAACTACATTGGCAGCTTTCCTTAGCCTCTAGCTTACAGACCACAGATAGTAAGACCTAACTTCCATAATTACCTGAGCCAATTCCTCATAATAAATCTCTTTCTGTATATTTCCCATTACTTCTATTGCTTTGGCCTGATACATTGCCTTTAATAATGTTTATAATTTTCTCCACAAAATCTTCCACAACTTTTGTTAGATTTATTACTAGGTGGTTACAAATTTTTGTTATTAAAAAATAAGAGTTGTCTTCCATGATGCTGAGGAAATGACATCTTTTAAAATGTTCCTGTTGAGCAAATCAATAAAAAAATCATAGTCTACCTAAAAAGATAAGAACTTTTCCTTTGTTATGATAGTTTCAAATTGGCAGTTGCTACTTCAGTATACAGGAAAGTTATAAATTATTTCACATTAATTGTTCACCCTAAAACATTGTTTTTAACAGTTGGTAGAGGTCATTGAAATTTCTGTGTAGAAAACTATCATATGTGAATAAAGACAATTTCATTTCATCCTTTTTATTCTTTATCTTACATTTTAAGAACATTTTCTTCTCTTATTGCAATGGTTAGGCTCTCCATTACAATGTTGAAAAAGATTTTTGTTCTATATTCTCCTTACTGGGTTAAGGAAATCTATTTGTAGTGTACTAATAGATTTTTTTTAAAATTATGAATGGGAATTGTGTTTGATTAGATATGTTATCCACGTGTCATGAGATCATAACATGTTTTTATTTTCTTTCTTAAACTTTTAGTCTATTAATGTGGTGAGTTGAAAGGATAGGTTTTGAAGGCTCAACCATATCAAAGGCTTTGGATTGATGGCAAGATTTCTCATAATATCCTCAATTCATTAGTGAAAGGTATCATAGTCTATTTTGCCAGATGGAACAGCTCTTGAAGGCATTTCACTTTATGCAGGAGTTTTAGTTACTCATCTTCCAGTAGATTCTGGGTCACATGACTTGTCTCCATTTCTGTTAAAAACATATCTTCCTACTAAAGCATATATAAAGCATTAAAAACATTATAGGCCACTACAAGATCAGCCCATACTTAATGCGAAACTTTAAAACGATGTTTTAATTTCAAGTACTTAAAGATTTCTAAAAGTTACCTACATAATAAAAATTCTGTTTTGATATATTTAATCTCATATTATATGTTTTCTAATGAGAGTCTGACATGTTGCTGTAAACTGATTTACTAGATATTTAATTAGGTAGAAAAATCAATAAATATCTTATTTAAAAGACTGCTTAAATATAGGGAAAAGCAGGAATTTTGTCTAATATTTCTGTATGTGACGGTTATTGAACTGGTGGTTAGGAAGATGCAAGCAAAGTACATAGGGTTTGTTTAATTAGTATAGTGGTTGTCTTTAAAAACTGAATTGGAGGATTTTCTTGATCTGCCTAGCCACTGAAGACATTTTTCAATTTATGATTCCTATCAATGTATTTAAAACAGGGATTTTCAAATCTAACCCATCTTTTTAATATTATTTTCTAGAACTTATACACTAATAAGTATACCCTTAATATACAGTAATAAGTGCACATTGAATCTTTTAAAAGCAGTATCTGTTTTAAGTCTAACCTGTAAGGTATACTTGTCATCTTACAAGGGAGAACTACCAAAAACAGAGAATTTATTTTTAAAAATTGTGTATATATTCTTACATGTTTAAACTTCAGTCACCTTCAAAATATTCTCTGTTTGATGCTATACACCTATTAAGACACTGTTCCTACTGCTTAAAAAAGTTTTTTAACTCATTGTTTTTGATGCCTTTTAGTGCTTCTGCCATTTTTTTGTTTTACCTCTTTCACATCAGCAAAATGTTTTCCTTTGAGGATTTTTTTTTCATCAGGGAAATGAAAACTAACAGCTCAGGTGAGATAGGGTGAAAAGAAAGTGTGGGGCAAGGGGGTCATGCTGTTTTTGGTAAAAAACCAGTGAACACTCAGTGTGATGTGGGCAGGTGCATTGTCATGCTACACATTGCTCATGTAAATCACTCATCATGAAATGGGAAAATGTGTTGAAAGAGTCTGCAAAAAAAATTCACTCAAGCTAAATGCAGCATCTCACAACAGCCTCAGCTGGTATACTGATGCAGATGGTTTCCTAGAATAGTCACCTCATGGGGGAAGCCTATACTATGAGGGGACTGCCTCCAGAAAATAATTCTGTTTATTTTGGGGCCCCACTCATATGTGATAGATAAACAAAATGTGTTTCAAAAAGATTGCACCACCTTCCAGACCTGTTTTCGAAGCATGTATTATTTTTAATAAATCCATCTGCAATGTAAAGTTTTCCTTATAATTTTTTTATGTTTGTATGATACAAGAATTGTTATCAATAAGTCACTTTAAGTGGAGTCAAAAGTCATTATTGCTCCATTATGTATTTCATCAAATTTGATAAAGTACTTTCATGATTAGAATTCATTAAATTCAGAAGCTATGCTCCTGGTGGTCTTTGATATCTAGAATTTCATCTTTTCTCCCATAATGTAAGGGAATATATGGAATACAAATCATATTAATGGATGCCCATGATGTATATAGTCAACAGTAAAAAATATTTTTTAAATTAAATTTTTTATTTTTTATGTGGGTAGTTCCCTGGCTGGGAAATGAACCCAGGCTGCAGCATTGACAACACCAAAGCCTTAGCCACTACACCACCAGGGAACTCCCCAACAGTCAAAATTTTAAAAGAGGATTCACAAGTTAATTCATAGCTCAGTCCCCCCAAATCACTATTTGGTTAATTTGTGTTTGAGGATTTTTTGAAAGACTATCTGGTACTAAGGAATGAAGACATTGGGGATTTTGCTCCTGAGAGGGAAGCTTTGTCCTTTATTGCTCAGGGCTAGATTCTTTCTACAAAGTCAAATACAAAGGCTAGATGTAAAGAATACAGAGCAGTAAGATAGATGAAAAGTACCTTTCAGTTAAGGATTTGTCTTTTCAGAAACTTCAAACAGGAAAAAATCTTTCCACAATTTTTAAAAAGACATATCACTTAAGATGTATTTTTAATTAAGGAATAAAACTATACAAACCAAATAATGCCAAAATTAATTAAATTTTAAAGAGAGATGAATCTTTTAATCTGAAAAATAATTAAAAAATGAAAGAGATGCCAATTTAAAATAAATAAACATAAAATAAAATAAATCAAGAATATGGCACAATGATTTGGTGGCAGAGTAAATAGGTTCATAATGGTTTAAGTATAACAGTAAATGTTGCCTCTTATACATATTATCTGTGACTATCAGCTAGCTTTAAGACTCCCATACACTGCTGGTGGGAATGTAAACTGGCACAACCACTATAGAAAATGGTATGGAGGTTCCTCAAAAAATTAAGAATAGATTTACCATACAACCCAGCAGTCCCTCTTCTGGGTATATACCTGAAAAATTTGAAAACATTCATCTGTAAAGATACATGAGGGATTTCCAGGAAAAAATCCAGTCATAAATTTTCTATTTTTCATATTACATGGCTGGATATTTTCTGGACAGCCCTTGTATGTACTCCTATGTTCATTGCAGCACTATTCATGATGGCCAAGACATGGAGACAACCAAAGTGAACTTTGATAGATGACTGGATAAAGAAGATGTATTATATATATACCATGGAATATTAGTCAGCAATAAGAAGAGATGAAATACTGCCACTTGTAACAACATGGATAGATCTTGAGATTATCATGTTAAGCAAAATATGTCAAACAGAAAAAGTCAGGAACCATATGACTTCATTCATGTGGGATAAAAAAGTGAAAGGAACAAATGAACCAAACGAAGAAAAACTCATAGACACAGATAACAGTTTAGTGGTTACTAGAGGGAAAGAGAGTGGGGGCGGGTAGAAGGGGATAAAGGAGGTCAAACATATGCTGATAGAAGGAGAACTGACTCTGGATAGTAAAGACACAATGTACTATAAAGGTGATGTGTTATAAAATTATACACTTGAAACCTATATAATTTTAATACCCAATGAATTTAATAAAAATTAAAAAAAGAACTTCAGCTAAGTCAATTGTTCAATGGCTTTCTAGCACAGCATCAATTCCAAAAAATCTTTGAAAATATTAAATTGGTTAATATGTGCATGGTGCTTTTTGTTTACTCCATTGTAAGAAACTAAATGCTCTTCTTATTCCATTTCACTTTCTTTAGTGTAAATACCTTTACAAATATGACACCATAACATCATTGAAAGAACACCTGATTTGAATTTAAAAGAACTGGTAAATGACCTTGGGAAAGTCAGTTCACCTCTTTGGCCTTCAGATTGCCCATCTGTAAAAATGAATATTGATTCATTTAGCCCTTGTTCAAGCACACAGAACTAGCAAATGTTAAATCCATACACAAGTATGACACACAATCTCAGTTCTTTTTTTTTTTAATTTAATTTTATTTTTTTTTAATTCATTTTTATTGTTAGACTTATTGGGGTGACATCTGTTAGCAAGGACTACATAGGTCTCAGGCATACAATTCCACAGTGCATTGTCAACTTGATGTATAATAAACTTGTCATCTTATGGGATCACTTGGGTTGTCACATAATATAAAGCATACTATTTAAATGCCAGCCCTAGGCCCAACCCCTTTCCATCCACCAACTACAAAATAGATGAAGTACTATAGCATTGACTACAGTAGGAGCTTAATAGTGATTTTCTAAAATGCTTAGTATTTATTATCAGTAGATAATGGTCCTGAAGTTCTGAGTATTTTTTTCTATGAGCATGTATTATACATACATATACACATAAATATATGATTTATTTTCTCCAAAGAATAGGTTATAGGTACAACAACCTGAAGCTCTATATTTATAAGATAACAAGTAATTCTTGATGCTTTACAACCCAACTGCTGTGTGACCATAAGCAATTCACTTTAGCACTTTGTCTCTGTTCTAGTGATCTATTGCTTCCAAACAAACCACCTCACATTTAGTGATATAAAATAAAACCAATCATTGATTAATATTTTTCACTGTGCTCAGATAATCTTCACATGAAATCTCTCACACAGTAGCAAACAGATGGTAGATGGAATTGGACACTTCCTGAAGGCTTTTTCACTCATGTCTAGCCATTAATACAGGATGTTATCTGGGACTACAAAGGAGTTTGTTAGCTGGGACACCTGAAGATTGTTTTTCTATATGGCTGAGGTTTTCTTACAGTCTGGCAGCTATTTTCATCAGTGAGCAAAACAACAGAGGTGAGAGTGACAGTAAAAGAGAAATGAGAAAGAGAGAGAGAGAGAGAGAGAGAGAGAGAGAGAGAGAATGAAGATGAATGAACATCAGGTAAAAGTTTATCAACTTTTATGACAATTTCAGGCCTCACATAGTATCAATTCTATTATACTTAATTAGATATAGCAATCACAAAAGCCCACACAATATCAAAAAGAATGGACATAATTTCTACCTTTTGATGGAGGAGTGGCAAGGTTCTCTGAAGCACACTAAACCTAACAGTAAATGCCACTTTTACTTCTCACATAATCATATATACATATTATCATGACAGGATACATTTAAAAAGTATTTAATTGACTACCTGACTTTTGTTATAAACACATCTTGCACATCTTTATACCTGGTGCCTTTGCCGTGACAACTAGAAAATGGCAAGTATTCAGTTCCTCCTGGCACATTAATTTAAAAGGCGACACTTCATTTTCCTTCATTGAAGGTACTATTCAAAAGCAATGTTTATGCAAATCCTTCAGACAAAACAAAAGAGAACATGTTCATTTGTAACTGTCAAATTAATTGCAAATTATTTTTCCTTCAACCAAGAACAAAATAATTTCATAATGAGACTGAAAATTTGCTACATAGTAAAGTAATCATGTACAAAGTCAAGGGTGATTTAATTGAACCAAGTGCCATGTTCTGATAAATTTAGCAAGAAAGTACACAAGCCAGTTGACTTAATATCCTGTCTTAAGAGGGAAAACATGAAAAAGATGTCATCCACAAATAAGTCAGTAAGTTTGTTTTAAAATCTCAGAAATTATTAATGATAGTTTAAGAAGAACAAATTTTTTCTCTACTGATTTCTTCCTTTTAAACTTTTTTTTGGGGGGTTATTTCCCTGGCTGCGAATTGAATCCAAGCCACAGCTATGAGGGCACTGAAGCCTAACCACTAAACCACCAGTGAACGCCCCTCTCTTCCCTTTATATATGGCAAGAGCAAGAATTTTAAATTAAGAAGAATCAATATATAAAGTATCTTCATGTAGATTTGGGTTCATGCTTCAGATTACATCATATAAGACAATGAATATGTTGACTTATTCAGGTAGCCAAAGCTAATATTTTCATGTTTTCAGTAAATATAAACTCATTAGCCATATCAATGAATATTCCAGTATAAACAATTCTAGAAGCAAAGTAATTAATTATTTTCACCAATGATTTAATTGTTGAAAATGACATCACTTTGGATATATTAAGGTATATTTCAACAAAATACAACACTCCAAATCTCAGTGGTTTGAAACAAAAAAATATTTATTTTATGCATATGACATGTTCAGTGGGGGCTAGCTGGGCTCTGTGTGCTTTGGTTGCTCAGAGATTTAGGTAAAAGGAGCATCCACCATCCCAAAATGTTCTGGTTATTTGTCAAATATACAGAGCAGTGTTGTAGGATCTTGCTCTTCCAAAGATGGGTCAGACACATTGCCTAGTTCAAGTCAGTTCTATCCAACCTGAAGGAAGTCAGAAAAGGCTCTCTGTTAGGCTGACCATATTTCCTTGAGACAAAAATGGGATATTAGGATGACAAAAAAGTAGGACTAGGTTATGTCATATTGTATATTCTTTAAGAAGTAAGACAATAATAAAAGTTTTGTTACATGAACATATAGAGGTAACAATTATTCTTTACTGACAGAACTTATACCAAAAATTAAGTAAATGTAGAGGGGGACTATATTTCACCAGGATCTTACTATGAACATTTCTCCCTTGAAGTAATCTACACAGAAAATTTCAATCTTTCACCATCTTGTCATAAAACTTTTCACACCCCATGACACAATTTGTTTTCCAACTAACATAGCCCTTGTTGTCTCAACACTTAATATACATTTCTCCATTGACCACATACTGTTCATAACAGAAAATATTCTTTTGACAGGTGCTGTACTTCCTTGAAGACAATGAATAAATCCTACAATGTTACAAAAGTCTTAAAAGTCTAGGCATTTTTCTCTCATTTAAAAAAAAAACTTTATCAATCTAAATTCCATGTATCCATCTGCCTCACAATTATAGATTTTATGAGAGTCCTTTGATTGAATATATGAGTTTCTTTTGTTTCTCTGTGTGTGATGAGTTCCTCATTCAGGCTGTCTTGTATTTCTTTTCATTCAGGTGTCTTACTTAGTGGCACCCATTTGAACTTCTCAGTGTTTTCTATAGTGCACTTCCACTTGTTGAAATAGTCTAAGCTGGTTTCATAAAAATTCTCAACTACTTTAGAAAACTTAGCCTCATTAGTTTCTTCTGAATATACTGACATTTTCAGTTGTGTTTTGATATCAGTAGTTACAAACACTTCATTTTTTCAGGACTTTAAATTGTTTACAAGACTTGCAATGTTTATGGCTACTTCTGTAACTGAATATTATCATTTCCAATTAAACTATCGTAAGTTTGGAATGTAGACACTTGATCTCTTACAAATGACAATAACACTTCTGAACAGGGATTTTAAAACCATTTCACAACATAACAGGGCATTTTTTTTTTGAGAACATAAATACAAACAAAGCCCATCAAACATGCTTAAAATTCTGTCAATTGAGGAACCCAAGGACAAAAATCTTGTATTTCTATGCCATAAAAAAGTAGAGTAATTGCTTCCTGCAAAGTCACAAGATTTCCAGTTCTTCAACTTTGTTTACATGTGGAAGAATTTGTATACTTTCACTACAAAATACTCAATATCAATTGGTAAACAGTAGACAGCATACTAGAGACAACTGTGTGTAATATGTGCCCCACAACCAATGCTGATAATTGGTGTCTTCAGTTCATTTTCAAGTTTCTGTCACACATTGTTTTTTATTACTGTAAATTTATTGGGGTGACATTGGTTAGCAATAGTTATATACGTTCTAGGTGTACAATTCTACAGTGCATTGTCTATGTATTGCATTATGTGTTCACCATTCAGAGGAAGTTCTCTTTCCATCGCCATATATTTCACTCTTCCTCCCTCCTTTCCCACCCACTGCCTTCTTACCTTCAGGTACTCACTAAACCATTGACTGTGTCCATAAATTTTCATTTCTTTCTTGTTTTCAGTTTTATATTCCACATATGAGTGAAATCATATGGTTCTTGGGTTTTTCTCTCTGGCTTATTTCGCTTACTATAATGATCTCAAGGTCCATCCATTTTGTCACAAATGGCAGTATTTCACCTTTTCTTACAGCTGAGTAATATTCCATTGTGTATATGTACCACAGTTTCTTTACCCATCTGTCATGGGAATTACATTAAAGCTATTTATTGTTTTGTGTAATATAGCCATTTTAACAATGTTAAGTCTTCTTATCCATGAACACAGAATATCTTTCCATTTCTTTGTGTCCTCTTAATTTCTTTTAATAGTGTCTTATAGTTTCAGTGTAAGAGCATATCATGTACTTGTTAATTCAATTTCTGAGTATTTTATTTTTTCCATTGCAATTGCAAAAGATATTGATTCTCTCTTTTATTTTTTTGAAGATTTGTTTTTTGTATATAGAAATGCAATCAATTTTTGTACATCAATTTTGTATCCTATATTTTTACTGCATTTGTTTATTATTTCTAATAGCTTTCTGGTAGAGTCTTTGGAATTTTTCATACAGAGGATCATTTCATCTGCAAATAGTAACAGTTTGACATCTTTCCCAACTTGAAAACCTTTTATTCCTTTCTCTTGCATGATTGCTCTAGCTAGAACTTCCAGTATTATCTTGAATAGCAGCAGTGACAGTGGGTGTGTCTCTCTTGTTCATTGTTTCAGGAATGAGCTTCAGCTTTTCCCCATTCAGCATATTAGCTGAGAGTTTGTCATATATAGCCTTTATTATCTTGAGGTGCATTCCTTCTATACCCATTTTATTCAGTATTTTGATCACAAATGGATGTTTTATCTTTTCAAATGATTTTTCTTTATCAATGGATATGATCATATAGTTTTCATTTTTTATTTTGTTTATGTGGTATATCACATTGATAGATTTGCATATGTTGTACCCTCCTCGTGCTCCTGGAATGAATCCCACTTGGTCATAGTATACAATCTTTTTAATTCATTGTTGTATTCTATTGGCTAATATTTTGTTTAGGATTTTTGTATCTGTGTTCATCAGTGATATTGGTCTATAGTTGTGTGTGTTTCTGTTTGTGTTTGTGTGTGTGTGTGTGTGTGTGTGTGTGTGTGTGTGCATGCTCTTGTGTGTTATCCTTACCAGGTATTGGTATTGGGTTAATGTTGACCTCATAGAATGAGGTGGAAAGTGTTACATTATCTTCAATTTTTTAAGAAGAGTCTGAACAGGATAGGCATTAATTCTTTGAATGCTTGGTAAAATTCATTGCTGAAATCATTTTGTCCAGGGCTTTTTCCTTTGGGGATGTTTTGTATGATTATTTCAATTTCTTTACATTAATTGGTCTATTTAGATTATCCAGTTCTTCTTGTTTCAGTCTAAGTAAACTGTATGTTTCTAGAAAGTTGTCTGTTTCTTCTAGGTTGTTAAATTTGGTGACCTAATGCCCTCCATAGTATTTTCTTATGATCCTTTGTATTTCTGTCATGTCAGTCATAATTTCTCTTTCATTCCTAATTTTGGTTATTTGTGTTCTTTGCCTTCTTTCTTTGGTTAGCCTGAGAGGTTTTTCAATTTTATTATTTTTAAAGAACTAACTCTCTGTGGCATTAATTTTTCCTATTGTCTTTCTGTTCTCAATTTTGTTTAGCTCTGCTTTAATTTTAATTTTTTTTTTTTTTTTTTTTTTTTTTTTTTTTTTTTTTTTTTTTTTTTTTTTTTTTTTTTTTTTTTTTTTTTTTTTTTTTTTTTTTTTTTTTTTTTTTTTTTTTTTTTTTTTTTTTTTTTTTTTTTTTTTTTTTTTTTTTTTTTTTTTTTTTTTTTTTTTTTTTTTTTTTT